>VWZK01017938.1:0-22278 GCA_013396935.1 Baryphthengus martii | reverse complement strand
AAAGCTCTCTTTAGTTCGATGACAGATGTGTCAAAGTGATTACACCAGCAGGTGCCTACTTTAAGTCAAGATGAATCACTATGGTCATGCCTCTTTCCACTGAGAAGGAATCCAAAAATAGGTGACTGGCTCAATTGACTCAATGTAAATCCAAGCCAAGTTTAAAGAGTGCTATGTTTCTGTTAATACTTTCCAGGGTTTCAGATGGCTTCATATTGGGTATAAAAAAAAAAAAAAATCTGTTTTCAAATGTTTAACTATTATTTTTTAAATTTAGCTATACCAAACAACAATCCAGTTGCAGGGAACAGTATGCAAAACGATGCAAGGGCAACATACTGCACTTTCTTTTCCAAGGGACTCCTGCATATCAAAAAGTAACAAGACTCATTAGGTTCCCTAAACCAGGCAAAATTGTTACAAGGAAGTTTCTCATTTGTCTTTATGTACACGCCTGGGTATCAAGGAAGAACACTAAAGAATGCTTCAACAAGATCACACATGCACAGAAGTCAAAGAGCTGCTATAGTTTTCGTACCTGTAGGATTTAAATACTAGAAGAGGACTATGATACGGTCCAAATGGAAATGGTTTCACTTCAGTTTGTTTATTTTGCGATGTAACAACATCCACATCTACTGAAATTTCCTAGGAAACAGATAAAGAGATGTACAGCAATTGCAATACCACCTAATAAAGACAACTTTCATATTTAGTTTTAGAGCATTTACCTGACCACATAACAGATCCTCCCTAGGTACTATAAAAGCAGTACTTTTCATTAGCAGCTCTTTTAAGCTGTCAGCTTTAGCATAAAGTTTTTTCAGTTCATCAATATTCAACCCAAGAAATAGCTCAGGCTCCTCTGATGCCTTTTTAGAAAGTTTGTTTATAGTTTCTTGTTTTGGAGTGTCCATATGTTTAAGATTTGGTTTAGTGAAAGAATTAGATTCTCTGAAAGATCTCCTTCGTTCTCGGTTTGAATTTGACAGAACTTCATCATCAAAGTAGTTCTCTTCACTGTCCAAAGACAATTTATCCTGTGTAAGATCATGAAGTGATGGCTGAGGTAATGCAAATTCAGATTCCTCTTCTGCATGAGGTGCAATATTTGATTGTTCCTTGGTTTGAAGTGCTCGGGCCTCTTTCAATTTCTGAATCTTTAGAGCATATTCATACTCCAGTTGCTGCAGCCGTTTTTTCTCCAGTGCAATCAATTCTGCTGAATGCTTTTTTGGACTTGATGCAGGGGAGTTCTCCAATTTCAACATTTTGCTTGGCTGAAAAAAAAAAAAGATGCCATTTATTTCATTTTCACATTTGCTGATCTATTGACAGGAGATAAATGGAAAGTGGGCAGGATACTTAATTCAGGCTTCATAAAAACCTATTTTAAACTCTTGCCAGAAAAATTTCAAATAGCAAGAAAACCACAAAAGAGTTTGCCACAATTCAACAGGCAGACTTGCAGGTTTTTTCAGATAAAAACTACCCTACATCACGTACAGGGCTTAAACAGGTGGTCTGTTCACATTTAAAAGGTATGCTATAAAACATGTAAACATAGTGGTGTTCAGGGGCATGGGGACAAAACCGAAAACTTAAGGAAGTGTTTTAGCTTTCTTTTTTCGTATTTTGTGTTTCCAAACAAGAATCAAATCCCCTCTTTGGCATGTGCTACATAGTTTTAACGAGATGACTGATGTCTACAAACAAAGGATTTCTGTCCTTTCTTCATAGGAACATAGCTCTTTATTAATGACATTCCCCTGGCACAGAAATGTAGGCTTTGAACAGCTCTCTTTTTGACATGATTAATGTTTTTTCTGTTGAAGTCTCAAAAATACAAGAAACCAACAGGAAGATTCCTACAGTGCTTTGGAAATGTTTTCCTGTTTCACTGAAATCTCACTTGAACAGTTTCCTAATCAAAACTGCTACTGCTTTTCAAGTACAGCGTGGTTTCAAAGCATGCAACAGACTTACTCCAAGATGATCTTGCTCCAGTTTTCGTTTCCCAATTTCCTTACTTGCTACTGCTTTTGCTCGAGCAAGTTCTTCCCCATATTTTAATGCCAGAGCTTTTTTTACTGTAACTCGTTGTTGAACTTTATGAATCTGAAAAAAAGGAAAAAAATATAATTACTACAATAAGAAACAAATATTCTGAAATTATCAGATAATAAAATATAATCAGAAAATTAACGATTAATGCAAAGAATTACTACTGCCTCCAAAAATCAGGCTCTTCATTTCATAATTTCCAGCTCAAGAAAACAGAAACATTTCAAAACTGAAGTTACTTGTTCCTGAAGCTTCTTGAGAAACATCTTATTAGCATTCAAGATCTTCTCTGTTGCTTGTAGCTGTTCAGCCAGTTTGCTAATTTTATTTTCAGCAATTCGAACATTCTCTCTCTTCTTGGCCTCTTGTTGCAACAAATGTTTCAAGACAGATTCATCCTTCATCAACAGAAGTCTGAAAGTAGAAAAGCCATGTAAAAAAGTATCTTCCTAAGGGACTCTTTTTCCTAAGGTGTTATTTTCCTAAGCTACTCTTCTGAAGCCCTAGTTAAGGACCCAGTTCTTTTTCACTTAAAGTAATAGCATTCTAAGCTTCTCCATATAGCCTTAACATCCATGAGATAATAAATAACAGTAGTACACACAGCAGATTTCAGTATCCCAAGTTCAGTATGTCAGTATAAAGCAGATGAAACATTCTAGTTACAAGGACAGGGGAAGGTAAGAAAATGGTTTATATTTCACACTGGTTTTAACACTAAGACATCCAAAATACACACGTTCTTGCTTTCTAAGTAACAACCCAATTCTTCGTCAGGATGCATTCACACAATAGCAGACTACAAGTCGCAGTATTATGGCGTAATGGCAGAGGAATTAAAAATAAAAAAACTTTGCATTAAAGGAAGCAAAATACTTAGATAGATGGGTGTGAATAAAAGGGAGGCGAGGGAGAACATCCTTCAATTATGTCTGATCATGAACCAGTTTGTTCACAACACCATGCAGAAATAATCAAGAGTTGATGGAAGTAGAGAAGCGGACGCTATCCATTTCTGTTTTTCACAGTAACTCGGAAGAACAGTGAGAAAAATGGAAGAGGCATGCTAAAAGAGAAGAGGCGTACAGGAAAAGCTTCAAACAGTTTATCTATTCTGCAGAAACACTTATTTAAATACATAAGCACACACACGGCAAATCCCATTGAAACGTGCTACTCTCAAAGTGGAGCAAGTAGTGAAAAGCACACTCATTTTTTTTGTATTTTGGAGTTAACAGGTGGCACAGATTCTAGACACTGAACATGAACACAGCTGAAAACAGCATGACAAATCATACTTAAAAGCTACCATGAAACACCACATGGGCGCAACAACACAATTCCTTTTGTCCAGCAATAGAATTTAAGACTGAATAGTTCAAGACAATAGTAAAACAATCACTTACTGTACTTTAAATGCTATACACTAAGCAAACAAGGTAGGACTTATGACAGTGAAATACATACCTGTTTTTCTTAAGCTTTGCTTCTGCTTCTGTGACTTGCTTTGTCACTACTGCTATTCTCCCAATGCCATCAACTTCACCATCAGAATTCGCAGGGGACGTATTGTTCCTCAGTGGATCAGACTTAATTAAACGTTGCTTCTCACGACTAAAACAGAGATGTTAAAAGCACAGATGTTCAGTAGTTTCAACATGCATTTTGATGTGTACTCCCAATAGATTTTAAATGTTAAAAGAGTAGCAAGACACAATTTCAAATTAAAAAAAAAACAAAACACAAAAGACCCCACACACTTTCTACAGGTACAATCAACTACTGTAAGTCAGTTCAAATCCAAGGACCTACTTTAGACTCCTATGTTGTCTCACTGAAAATGAGTAGGGGAAAAACCTGAAGGTAATGGCAAGGCTTTCAAACTCAGATTTTCCTTCCAGTTACAAAAATAGACTAGTAAAGGACTACAAAGAATACACATTTTACATTAACAAACTCAGCTGTACCTGGCAATCTCTTCTTTTAAGAGTCTGTATTCTATCTTCTTATCTTCTGGGAGAGCCTCTGGAGTTCTCATTGGATCATTTTCTTTTTCTGATTTTGGAGGGGCTTTGATTTTTGAGGCCTATTACAATGAGGTACAAGTCAATACTAGTCACACTAGTTTACAATACAGCTATTAACTACTATTTTTAACAGGCATTTATTCACAAACTTAAAGCTGTTCAAGGCTGGTAAGATCTCTTACATGCATATTTTTTTGCTAGTAATTCAAAGGTGAATTGAATTCCGATTTTAAAAATGAAACTAAAATATATTACAAATTCAATCTTCAGGATGCCACCTTAACAAAAAAATAATTTTAATTAGCTGGTGCAATCCAAATTAAAACACAATGGTCCAAACAGGAATAATGTATTCACTCTTGCCCATTTCTGATGTAATCCAGTATTTCTTGACCTAATCCTACAGTTTAAATTCCATATACAAAGCAAAATAATTACAAAATAAGTTTATTAGATGTCAATCACGTTTACCTCAACATTTCTCCTTGCTTCTTTTATCATTGATTCTAGTCCTCCAAACACACTGCTAGTTGAGTTGGACGGCTCTCCATCAGATTCGCTATCATCTGAGTCATTCAAGGTAACCACAACAGACTTGTGCTTTGGAAGCTGTGGGGAGAATGAAAAAAAGTTTTATAGCAAGGAAAAGTTAGACAGACATCGCTCAGATATTTACTAGAAGAGAAAACGGATGTTAATTCCTCTTGTTATTACAGCACTCCAATCCCATGGTGTACGAAAAAACCCCTAAGCAACTGTGCATGTCCACTACAAGATAGAGACAATGTATCTATTCTTGATACTGTAACATGAAAAATACTTCAAAAGAAGCCAGACAGTGGTCAAGGGAGGTGATTCTCCCCCTCTACTCTGCACTTGTGAGACCCCACCTGGAATACTGTGTCCAGTTCTGGAGTCCCCAACATAAGAAGGGCATAGAGCTCCTGGAATGTGTCCAGAGAAGAGCAACTAAAATGATCAGAAGGCTGAAGCACCTCCCCTGTAAGGACAAGCTGAGCAAGTCGGGGTTGTTCAGCTAGAGAAGAGGAGGCTCCGAGGTGACCTTATAGCAGCTTTCCAATATCTGAAGGGGGCCTACAAGAAAGCTGGGGTAAGGCTTTTTACACGGATGCATAGCGAGAGGACAAGAGGCAATGGTTACAAATTTGAAGAGGGGAGATTTAGGTTAGACATCAGGAAAAAATTCTTTCCTGTGAGGGTGGCGAGATGATGGAACAGGTTGCCCAAGGAAGTTGTGACTGCCCCATCCCTGGAAGTGTTTAAGGCCAGGTTGGATGGGGCTCTGAGTAACCTGATTAGTAGAAGGTGTCCCTGCCTATGTAGGGGGGTTGGAACTAAATGACCTGTAAGGTCCCTTCCAACCCTAGCCATTCTATGATTCTATGATTTTCAACCTCTTGCCAAATACCTGCAGCATATTTACACCTCCATGGTCATAGGATACTAATCTCAAACCTCTAACTCCTACACTTCAACTGTAATTAAAATGATCATCATCTGCAAGCAATTTGAAGTAACTGAAAGGTAACAATCAAGTCTGCATTAGAAATGCTGTAGCAGACATCTTTCTGCCACACAGCCGTGACAGCTCCTGACTCACCATTGTACTGAGCTGACCTTAGAGTGAGCTAGCTGCTCAGGCAGGTAAATTGGCAGAACACCAACAGTTCATGAAGAACGTGAAACAAGATTAATCACTTTTTGCCAATATCACTGACCGAACCAGCTCACTCAAGATCAAATGACTGCCAGTTCCAGCACAAAGAAAGATGCAGAAACAAGCAGACAATTTACATTAACTTCAAATGCTCTGGAGTTACAGCTTGAAAAGCAGTGACTTCACCCACACGAGCAGAGATTACTCCTCCCGTTTCCTAGTGTAGGTCTGGACAATTACAGTTATACTTTTAACCTTTACCTCAGGACATGATTTCTTCAAAGTTCAAAGTGTCTTTTAAAGCTTCACACACACTTCACAGAAACACCCACTTTTTAAAGTGGAAAATACCCAATTTCCACAATTATTTCTTTCTGATATTCTCTTTCTGGACATTTCTTAAAATAAGGATCATACCTACTTATGACTGTACTAGAGCTGCATCAATTTTGCACCACCATAGCACATGTGGGTGAAATTCCAATTTATATTGGTGTAAGAAAACAGAACAAAGCATTGGTACAGCATACTCAAACACTCAAAAGCTACCAAGCCTTTAAAACTATGAAATTAGATTTCAAAAACCTGAAGAATTTGCATTTTCTCTATTTTTGTGATTTTTTCATTTCTGTATATACATCCAACAATGCTCACAAAAAAAACTTATCAGGTTTTAAAAATTAAATTCTCATGAGTTCACTTTTTCTAAGTTCTAGCAAGAAACCCAACATGCTACAAAAGTTTTTTTTTTAAAATCATATTCAATATAAATGGTTTCTAAAAGTTTAAACAGAAGTAATAAATATTTTTTCTCATCTAATCGTTTTCACAGTTGACACACACTTATATAGAATATTTTTATATCTCAAGCTGTTTTAAAAATTTACAAATGCAAAATGCATTGTTTCTAAAATACTTGTTGTAAAAAAAGGCAGTAGCCAAGTTAGCTGATTCAAATACAAGGTACTAATTTGCCAGCTTTAAGCTAACCACCATTAGCAACAGGCACTGAATTTGTAGGTTTTTTAACATTTACATAATGCCTTTCAACAGCATAGGCTGACAAGAGGCATTTACTATGTTACTAAAACAAACCAACAGCTCTGTAGTAACACATTCTCCATTTATGCAACAGCAGTTAAGTCTCAGGACAAAAGAATATGTGGTAGTCTGTTTTTTTTACAGTATATAGTATTTAAACATAAGAATACTTAAAAGTGTAAGTAAACATTACATGATCGTAGAAAGGACATAAACATGCCCAAACAAAAAAATTACTCTAGTTAGATCTAGGGTTTAAAGTAGATTGTGAAGATGAGAACAGAAAAAACACCCACCATACACCGAGTTTAAGCTTAAGGGCACAGTTTTCCTACAGAAAGCAAAACAGGCCTTAGAATGACCTAAACAGCTAGCTTGGTAATAAAGTGAAGGTTAAACGTATAACTCTAATTGTCCAGATCTACACTAGGAAACAGGAAGAGTAATCTCTGCTCATGTGGGCAAAGTTGTTGCTTTTCAAACTGTAACTCCAGAGCATTTGAAGTTAATGTAAATTGTCTGCTTGTTTCTGCGTCTTTCTTTGTGCTGGAACGTTCAGGTCTCTACCATCTTAAGATTTTTTTTTTTTCCACATTATGGCATCAGCTGACCAAACCATCATACAGTCTGTATTTATGAGCAAGAAAGCTGTTGGCCAGCTACAGCTAGATTTGATAGCAATTTAATCGTCTCGAAGATACTAAATAGTCGTCCCAATTTAGTAAAAAAAAAAAAAATTAGCTTATTAGAAACACCATCCAATGACAGGTAGGCAAAGGTATGGACTCAATTGAACCATTCCGTAGAGAATCTCCATGAGGAAAAGCTTCAAGAAACCAAGCTTTCTAAAATGTGTTGTTAAAAGAATCACAAAGTATTCACTAGTTATGGTTCAACTGCCATAAATACAACAGTAGATTCCACGGGCTTCCAGTCTGGCATAGCACAGGCAATATGTTTTTAGAACACGTTTCCAACAATCCAAGGAGACTGCAGACATAACAAATCAAATGCTCTCTGCAGATACCTCCCATGACCATTCAAATGAAGGTCAAGCTAACAGAATATGTCTTGAGCTAATGTAACGAAGTTTGCTGCCTGAAGAGGAGAATCCTCTCTCCTCCGTTTTCCACCTGCACTCACACACAAGCCACCTGTCACCACTTTTGTGCTAGCTCTGATTCTCAGGCATTGTTCACTGGAAAAAAAAAAAAAAAATCATAATCAACTCTCCCTAGATGGAAAAGTACTTTTTTCCTTTCAGGGTTAGTTTTCTAACCAGTGTAACATGTTAAATAAGTTAAGCAACAGGACTGATGCTCCAAGACCCCAGTTCAAAATAAGTGAGCCATCATTTGGCCACAAGCAGGAGAAAGAGCAAGACAACCTCTTTTTTGCCAATAGTGATCAGATTGGCTTAGCTACCACTGAGCAGCACCCTTTAGTTCGTGCTAAATTATTTGAACTACACTCTGTCTCCTTTTTCAGATTGCTGCCATATTATTTTGATGCTCTCAAGCTGTACTTCCTTCAGTGTCAAATTCTTTCTAGATGAATTATCAAAGTTACTCATAATTCAAATGCTTAATTGAAGCTCCATCATATTCTGTGCTGTATGACTAGAAAATGTTAAGTCTGCTGTTCACTTGAACTGAGGACAACTTCAAGTCATAGTCTTATTAATAGAAAGCATTAGTGTTTCCTTACTGTGATCACTGCTCGTGGAGGCCTCGGTACTCTAACAAACTTTGTATTTTGTACCCGTGGCTGAGACACGGTATTAATACTGACAGCGGACAGATTGCTTCTTGGCAGTGACTGCAAATTATCTGGAACAGGAGGGGAAGGTGGACCACTGTTACTTGAAGTTTCCTAACAAAAGAAAACAAGAATACAGTCATAAAAATACACGCTATACACAGCTATTTTAAAAGACGTAAGCATAAACGAGATTGTTCAAAATACATCTTGAAATTTGGAATTGTGATTTAAGCAGACTATCCAAACGTGTTATATAAATCCTGCAATTCTGCAGTAATATCACAAGAATACAGCAGTTATTCACAGGTCAACTACAAAAGATCTGACTTTTTGAGGTCAAAAACAATCTAAATTTTCAAAACCACAAACTTTGCTTCTCATTCCAAAGAGAAACAACAACAAAATCCAAACCAAGTTCAGTTAACCTCTCCTAACTCCTTTTGCTAGAAGGTCGAAACAAAGTTTAATGTCTTGCTTCCTCACTGACTACAGATAAATAATAAACACTTTTTTGTAGAAAATAAAATCCCCATTCTCTTTAACATACTCAATTCTCAGTATCTTGAAGTTTCATAATTCCTTCAGAAATAAAAGACAAGTTGTAATTTCCAATTCAAAAGGTGTTCCTGGGTAGGTTTTGTTTTGTTTTTTTTGGGGGTACAGAGGGTGATGGAACTTCAGATTTTACTTTTTTTTTTAATTCCCCCCCCCCCCCCCCCAGTCATCAGAAAGGTAGTGTAAAACAAGCCTGCAATCCCTACTTCGCAGGTCATATTTAAGTTCTGGTTAAGATTATCACAAAAACTATCAGAGGGCCAGAACATCTTTCCTACAAGGAAAAGCTGAGAGTTGGGGTTGTTCAGTCTAGGGAAGAGAAAATGTCAGGAAGATCTTATTGTGGCCTTTCAATACTTTAAGCAGGCCTATAAGAAAAATGGAGACAGTCTTTTCAGCAGGGCCTGTTGCAATAGGACAATTGGTCATGGTTTTAATCTAAAAAAGGGCAGATTTGGACCGGACATAAGGACAACATTTTTTACAATGAGAGTGTTGAAACACTGGAACAGGTTGCCCAGAGAGGTGGCAGAAGACACATCCCTGAAAATACTCAAGGTCAAGTTGGATGAGGATCTGAGCAATCTGATCTAGTTGAAGATGTCCCTGCTCGTTGCAAGGAGGGTGGGTTAGATGACCTTTAAAAGACCCAGTTCAAATAATTTTATGATTCTATTCTATGATAAGCCATCTAGAGGTTTATGTGCAAAAACCAATGGAGTACCTCAGATCTGAAAGCTCGTTTGTTGGCTAGAGACTTGAGTAATTCTTCTCTTAAAAGCATCTCCTCTTCCTCTTCCTCATCAGCAAATGGAGGTTTTGGTGGCTGTTCAGGCTCTTCAGGGGGAAGAGGTGGAAGAGGTGGAGGTGGCTCAAGAGAAACACAAGAAATACCCTCCACATAAAGTTGGCTCAGAGATGGTACAGGCTGAGATAAAAAAAGAAAACAAGGGTTTGAAATGTGAATCAGATTACTACTACTTCAGAATTGTTTAGCAGAGATTGAGACCTAAATTATTTCATGGTTTAAAACTGATTCAAGCTGCAGTGGATTTAGATCACTGTCAAAGGTTCCTGCTAAACAGCAATTACTCAAAGATAATGGAAGCAAGCACACTTACATACACGGCCTAGAAGTAAGAGGCAAAGTTGCCTTGCCCTAACAAATCAACTCATTATTTTTCCTTATATGCTTCAGGCAATTTTTTCATGGAACAGCATAGCTCTAACAACAAAAAATTTTGTTTAACAGGGAAAACTTCTATTAAACAGGAATTAGGCAAAACAAAGATGTTTTAAAAAGCAACCACAAGTTTATCAGATAGTTCAAGGGAATCACCAAATAGAGAATTGTATCAAGAACAGAATCTAAACTGAATCCTAACTTTAGCATTAGAAATAAGATATAAAGCGAGAACTACCAATATTTTCAAGAACATACCCTTTTCAAGGTTACTTACTGGAATTGGAGGTGGGAGTGGCAAGGAAATTGGTGGTACTGGAGGTGGATAATATCCTACTGGACACTCATAGAAAGGAGGTTGCACTGGAGAAGAAGCTGTAAAAAAAAAAAATTAGTGAGCGTGAGGAATCTGACACGTATTTACTAAACACCAACTCAACTGATTTAATGCAGCAAGAGACACGTTTTTACTACGTACCAATTTGAAAGGTAACACCAGACACAGTACAGCGTCTTTACCGCATATACGAGTGTAGCTACTTGTCCTTTCTCTGTTTTACACATGAAATGCAGTTACAGCCAAACAGTACTACTAAGGCAACAGTTCAGAATGATTTAGCTCTCATATTTGATTTAATTTGCAAGAATCTACCTTGTTAAACTAGTTCTCAACACTGAGTCTGATTACCGACTACCAAAACCACAATATAAATTAGAACAGTAGCAGACCAAATGCACAGCCGATACTGAATCCTGAAACATAAGATTAGAGCTTGAGATGCTTCATGAAGAGAAGGTTCATGTAGCTTACACGTCCAAAATAGCAGGTGCAGTATTTTAACAAAATAACGTTATAAGGCAGGCTGACAAGAAAGGAGAAAGAAGAAAATAAAAGACGAAAAATGAAAGCAAGAAGAATAAAAAAGGCCAATAAAGTCGTATGCTTAATGAATCTTCCTCAACGCTCCACACGTTGAGATGGAACAAGGAAACCTCAATACCTCAAATACACCTTGAACTCAGAGTCAATAAATTATTTCGGCTGGAAGAGACCTCTGGAAGGCATACTCTCCCGCATAGGTGCTCAAAGCAAAGCTGTCCCCAAAGGAGGCTGCTAAGGGCCTTGTCCAGCCAAGTATCAAGTCTGCTTGAAGATGGAGAATCCACAACATTTCCAGTTAAGCTGTTCTACTGTTTGACCATCCTCTGTGAAGCTTTTCCCTTGTAACTAACCAGAATTTTTTTATATTTTTTTTTAAACACAATTTAAGTGTAGTCCCTTGTCCTTCTGTTGCACGCTCCACAGAACAGTTTGGCTCTGTCTTCTCTGTAACTGCCCACTAGGTAGTTGAGAAGAGAGCAGCAAAAGCCTTCCTTAGCCTTCTCAACACAAACTCAGCTCTTCCAGTCTCTTCCCATAGATCAAGTGTTCCAGGCCCCAATGAACTTCATGAAAACAGGCCTGAAAGTCCTTTATTAGACTCCTTCTAGCACATCACTATCTTTCTGGCTTCATGGTAAGAGAAAACTGATGCAGTGTCAGAGTCCATTACAGTCACAGTGCTACAACCCAGGCTGCAGTTTGCCTTTATCATTCAAAGCCACACTGCTGACTCACATTTTACTTAATATCTATTGAGACTCACAGGCCTTTTTTTTTTTTTTTTTGTAAAGCCGCTGTCTATCCAGTCAACACCCTGGAGCCTTTACCTTCTACAGAGCTGAGTGGGAATGCAAAAGAATAAATTCCACAGTACTGTAATGAGGACAGTACAACCTTCAAGGCCTTCAAAATAGCAGTAGAGCAGAGTCAGCATTAAAACAAGACAATTAGCTCACCTTAAAATGTTAGTTCTACAATTGCTACATCTCAAAAGAAAGTGAATCCTTTCAAAGCGATAAATCATTTTAACTATTTGTATCAATGACCATATAAGAAAGCTGTAAGTAAGTCTTACCTGGAGAGTTAGTTTCACTATCTGTATCCATAGCAACTTCATCATAATTATCATACTGATATATGCCTCCTGCACTATCTGTAGACTGCTTATCAAAAGACCACCTCAAGTCCGTATCTGAAGACTAAACAAACAAACAAAGTGTATTCCATTTAGCTGGTCTTATCTTACCACTTTCGAGCAGACCAATTAAAAGTAAGTTTTACAAACAGGCCGTTAAAACTCAGTCTTCTAATGGCTTTATATATACACCATTTACTTCACTTGTACAAAAAGAGTAAACTGAAGATTACCTTTTAATCAGATCTACTGGAGGTAGTGACTTGAAAAATTAACCAGCAGTTTTAAAACTGGAGCTCTTCAGGGGCAGGGAGGGTAGGGGGTGTCATGATACACAGAAGCAACTTTTAAATACCTAAAGGTCATTATGTATCTGATATAACCATGACAATTGTTCTATCTTCCTGAAACACTGAAAGAATTAAATGCTTTTATCATTTCTGTTAATTTGTCACGGTGATTACCAAGAGCACTTGAACTACCCTTGCCAGAAACAACATAAAATTGCACAAGTATCATCTTGACTACAAAGTTTGTGCGTTTAGCTGAAACACAATATCATTATTCAAAGACTGGTATCTCAAGTGGAGAATCCTCTTACTGTCTCAGAAAGAGCCACATACCACAAGAAAACATGCCCAGAAACTGTCAACCAGTAAATCAGATTCTTTAAAAAAATGCCTAGCATTATACAGATGTCAATCAATGTTCTTTGAACACTGAAATATGCAAAACAGGTAAGTATGACTTAGACTCCTCAATTTGTTATCTTTCAGAGGCATGAAGTAGGCATTTCGGCAGCTTTTTGAATTTCTACTGTTTACAGTTAAACACTTTTAGCCTCAGTTTTCCACTCCTCATTGTTATGAATGTGACTCTTCTATAATGTGACTTTAAACATAGTTCCAATTCTATCAGTTGCAGTTTCTTTTTCTGTTACAGCATCGGTAGCTCCAAGTACTTGAAGGACCTTGCTGCAGCAGCTGTCCTGCTTCCATGAGGAAAGAATTAATGCTGAAGGAAGTAATTTTTTCTGTCATGTACTGATGTTTTAGAGACAGAACATTAGTGATTCAAATGCTTTTTGCTAACCTCAAGATGAGAGAATGAAGACAGCCCACAAGAACAGCACGATGACCACTGCAGTAACCCTATTCCTTCATAAATTTGACACAACTCTGACCTCCTGTAATGAGGCTGAAATAATTATCTTTTGTGTCTGAGCACATTTTCTACTTTGACAAATTAAAAAATACTAGAGAGAAACCAAACCTCAGGTGACATTTTGGTCAGCAGGTCACTGAAGTTGTACAGACACAAAAAATTTGAAAACGGGGAGACAAAACTGCCATCTAAGAGAAGAAAGTCAAAAAAGTATAGCTGATTGGTTTGTGTTAAATCACAGACTGCTCTTTGATAACAATGTTCAAAATATCTTTAGAAGGAAAACAACTTGTACAAAACTGATCTTACCAAACCCAAAGGGAATGCCTGTCTAGCATTCTCAAATACAATACAGGATCATCATAAAACAAATTTGTTACCCTGCTTCTTGATCTCCTCTTTCCTCCAACGAGCTTCATAAATCGATTGTACTGCTCTTCATGATTTGAGAGATCCCTAATTTTTCTGATTTCTTCTTCTCTCTTTCTTCTCTCCTCTTCCTCCTCTAGTTTCCTCTGGTCTTCCTCTTTCTGACGCCTGTCTTGGTCCTTTTGCTGCTGTATCTTCTTTGACGTCTTTGTCTGTTGTTTCCGCAAAGTTTGCTTGGCTTTAAACAAAAAAGATATGCAATTAACTTCACCTTATCTAAATAATTTCCCCTAATCCTAGATTACTCAAGAGCTTTGAGTAGATGCATGGGGCTTTAGAAGAATTAAAGGCTCATTGCCCCATGTTTCACATCACACATCACGGGCTTTTTTTATTTCAGTGGTCATGCCATTGATGGAGATTTCAGTAACATTAAACTTATTACCTGTAGCGCTAGGTTTTTTTGTTGAATGTGCTTTTGTACTGGCTTTGACTTTCTGTGTTACACTTTTCGTTTTTGTTAATTTTTCCTTGCTTTCCTTCAGCACCTGTTGTTCTTTTTGCTGCCATTTTTTACTAGCAGACTGAAGTGCGAGAAGCCTAAGTTGCAATTCAGACATCTCCTCCTCATCATCAAGCAGCTTCTTGAGAAGAAAAGAGAAGAAATGATAAGACAAAAAGTCAATAAATATTATTTAGTAAATAAATCTTTTTGGAAAAAGTCTTTTGAAGACTGTCCCTTCCCCTCCTAAAAAAAAGAAAGCTTAAAAATCCTACTGTACTGGTAAGTGTCATTCCTTAAGAATGGACTGTTTCTATTACTGAAACATTTCTGGATTGCAATTTGAAAAAGCCATCTGAGCACACTAATGCTATTCGGTCTCATCTAGGGAGGAACACCTTCTTACCTTTTCAGATGTGACATCTGAACTGCTAAGCTTCCGCACTGATGTCTGTCCTTTCTCTTCTGTACCTTCCCGAAGAAAAATAACATATTTTTTGAGACAGAGATGCATTAAAAGTGTGTAGAATTTAATCCATAGAAATATATTTTATCAGTATCATTGGTACATCATGTAAAACAATAGCAGCTGTATGTTTAAGATGGCATTAACAAATATTAATAAGAACTTGGCATGTCTCATTAAATCCATATTGTTACAAGGCCAATAAGCCTAAGGCAAGACTTGTCTTTTTTTAACAATTCTGTGTCCTGATGTTGACATGTATTTCCCCAAGAAGCACAAAAACAGACTTGGTGACAAGGGGAAAACAAGACTTCCTCCCATCTGTTTTATGCTACCATCTCGTATCAGCTGGTGTCCTGAGCATCTCAGATTCCACTGGCAGCTATTTTGAGTAACTAGTCAGTCTTTTACAGAATTAAAGGGCCAAAGCCGCAGTAAGAATACCCCTGCTCCATTTCACGCCAAAGGAAAGCAAAAAATATAGTTATACTATGCAAATAGTAACGCTTTCCTGCTAAATATAAGATGTTGACATACTAATTTCTTAGACTGCCCAAAGCCATACATCCAATTTATAGCAGATACACACATTAATATACTCTTATATAATACTCTTTATTATACTATTTCATAATTTCATCATTGCAGTAAACTATTGTTATAATTTATAGCAGAAATATAATTGCAATTATATAATTTATATATAATCACATATATGTATGTTCATCTGCATCAGAGGAATGTTATAAATAAACATTTAGAGAAGCCTGGAGATGTTTTCCTATACTAGCTGTTCTACAACAAGAGATTCCTGCTTACAGTTCAGATTGGTAGAAAATAAGTTTGCACTCCATACAATTTTTACTCTTCCTAGCATTTCATGAAAAATCCTATTCAGAAAGGTGCTTCTTAAAAGACTATATACCTAAACAAAAACGGTAGATAGCAAATGTTGAAGGTCTTCCTACTTGCACACACATGCATTTTTTAAAAGCACATATACAAGAGGGAGAAAACAAGTATCTAATACCCATAAGTATTCTAAAAGATAATTCTTCTAAAAGAAAAAAGTTAGTACACTAATGAAAGCACACAAACTATGCAGTCCATAGGATGGAAGTAGGGAGAAACCATACAGCAGTTTCTGTGCTGCAGACAAGACACGCAGGGACATACTCTACAAAATAAAATGCTCTTTCAAACCAGAATGGGACAACACAGGCAGAACAGACTAATGGGCAATGAGGGAAGCAAAGGCCCTGTCAGAGCCATTAAACCACAGAGAATTAATCCTGGAAAGACACACAGACTTCCCTGAGTTTTAAGTCAAGTTATTCACTTGAACAGGTCTGGTGAAACATCCAGTAAACCAATTAAAAATAAATATAGTGGGAAAATCAAATGTTGCCAATTTCCTTATATATGCATAATCAAGTAGTATACATTCACTTGATACATGTGAATCTGCAAAAACTCAAATTAGCTGGCTTTTTCTATTTTGTAAGTCTGTATTGTCATAAAAAGTCACCCTAATATGTAATACGTCTGCTTTCAGATCATTCTTACATTACAGATTTCAGTGGTGCACAAAAAATTAAGACGCTCTTCATGTGTATACTACAGCATCCATTCTCACTATCGCATGAACTATATTTTCAACTTTACTGCTTCTAAGTTTTAAAGATAGATTTTTTTGAGACGTTTGCTTTTTAAACAGCCCTCTTCCTCCTATCTCCCTATGTTCCCTTCCTGCAGGCTACTGTTTTTTTCTCCTACAGTTAAGATCTGTTGTGTTTCTTCATGTCTCATTAAAAGCTACATTCACTCTTAAAGAATACAAGAACTTATTTTTTGTTTTTATTAATGGAAAAAAACACAAGCAGAAAAAAAACTACCTACAATGAGGTTACGGGACAACAAATTATCAGTTTTGTCTTTCAGTTTCTTGACAAGCTTTGTCTTCTAAATTCTCACTTTCAAGTTCCGTATAAATCATTCTGACTCTCAGTGCCCTAGTTCTACCTTTCCTCATATTCCTACTAATTACCCATCGGTATTCCTAATCCATCTACTACTTTGTTTCTTCCCACTCAAATTGATAGTTTAAACACAATGACAAATTAGCCGACAGAAGATGACAAGTGATACCCAGACGCACACCCTCAAACACAGCAAACACTTATTAAAACTTAATGAACCCTCAGAATAAGAATTTTAAGCTAGCTGTCTTATTTTGCTGAAGACTTAAAAGCAAGCTCAAGGATTTTACCACAGGTCAGCTGGACACGGTAACTTGTTTCTCACTAACTGGTCCATACAGCTGAGCAGTTACACTCTCTGGCTTGCAGTTCAGAACTACCTGGACAAGATAGTTATTCTACTCTTCAGCTACATTTCACCTACAAATCCTTTCTATTTCTGGCCCATAATTTCTTCAATATTCATGAAAATCAATAATGACCAAAATAATTCTGGTGAGAATATTCCATAAAGGCTTATTATGTGTTTTCTTCACTGTAACAAAGATGAAATGCACAAAAAAAAAGATGTCTCTAAGTATTATCTTTTCAGCTAAAATAATATAAAACCCACACATTTTGCTTCCGCAAAAAAAAGAACAAGGGAAAAACAGAAGGAAAATTTTCAGTAAAATCATATTATTTTTGTTGTGGACAGCAAATAAAACTTTCAAGTTTTGTCCTCATGCTTTCTGCCAAGCTATCAGTTAGTCTAGAGATAAACACATAAGTTAAAAAAACAATTACATAAAACAGGAGTTAAATACAATAAATTCATAGCTTTAAACTAACATCTTAATTTAAATCAGTTTTTTAATTGAAGTAAAACTTTCACCAACGCCTAATAAATGTGTTAGAAAATGGCAATCAAGAACTTTATAAGCTAAAACAACTCTACAAGTATTCACCTTGGCCGGATTCTGTGACTTCAGATTTTTGTGACGACTGCTTCATTCCTTCTTTGCTTTTTTTTAATCTGCTCCTCTCAGCTGGAGTAGGCAGTTTTTGTCTGAGAGGTTTCAGTTCAAAAGCCTGAAAGGCTATAACCGGATTTTTCTCCTCAGGAGATACTTCTTTTATAGCATCCTTTGTAATACTGTCATTTTCTACAGTAACTTGGTCCTCAGTGTCCACTGTTTTATTATCATCTTGTTGTTCATTTTCTTCCCTGTTGCTCAAAGCCAGTCTTTCATCTTTATTAATGTATTCAAGCTCTAATTGTATCTGCTTATACTTCAAGAGCAGATCCTCAAAACTTTCTTCCACAGAGTTTTCATTCTTTGAAGAGTAATTCTGCTTTCTAGATGGCGACCTTCCAAAAGTTTTGGCTGAATTACTGGTCAAGAAAACTACGACAACATGCATAACCTTGAAAGAGTGGCGATATGACAACTGAAGACTAAGTTATGTCAAACAGAGCTTAAGATTATTCTCAGACATTTTAATTTTACCTGAAGGATAGCTTGAAAAACATCCCTTACAAATACAAGCACCATGAAAAGGACATATCCATTATTATATATTGAAAGCTTAAATATTTCCTCAAACTAACAATTTAAAATATCCTACTCGACAAGAATTTCACAAATTGCTGAGAAGTCTTGTCTTTTGCTCACACCATCCTCCCAGAAACAACAGCTGTAATGCTGAGAAGGTTCCCTACCACAAAGAGTAAGTCAGACTTCCAGAGTTCCTAACTGCAGTAACTGCAGCTCAACAAATGAGGTAAGGCACAGAATAATCAACAACTCAAGGGAATAAAATAAAAAAAAAAAAGGTGGCTAAAGACTTGCAACCGGAACATTAAAAAAAATGCTAAGAGAGGACTGGGAGTTACTAATTACTCAGGAAAGGTTGTCTATGCATGCCCAAGGGACAGATTTTCTTTACAACATGTTGTTCAAAGCAGGCAACGGAAATATTCTAAGGCAACTGTGTTCAGAATCAAAATTCTCACTATTAGAGTTACATTTCCTCTTACCTTAACCTGACACTTGGAAAGTTAAACTATCCTGCAAAATAATTATGCTCGAGGGGAAATCTTTTAGGATACCCAGTGAGGTTTGACTCACTTGACTTTCAGTATCAACCCTGCTGTGATAACAGCTGACTCACACCCGGTTGCGCGAAATGCTTTTTCATCAACGTCATCTCTTAAAACAATAATTCCGCAAGCTAAGAGTTGTCCTCTGAACGCAGACACACTGAATCTAGAGGAAGATAACTTCAGAATGGTCTTCTGCTTGCAACATGCATCAACGACTTCTAACGTAAGTATGAAGAATCTTGGTACGTATCCTAAAACAAGCAACTCTTGTAATATCAGGAAATGTTTTGCTGTACAATGATTTCTTTAGCATCAGCACAAAAAGAAGGTGGTAGTAAAGATAAACTACATAAAATCCAGAAGGTCGCCAAACAATCTATAAATACAATGAAAATGCTAAGAGCTGAGTGCAGTATAAACCCAAATGATGTACTAAGTATATCTGCCAAATTCACTTCCACACATTTCTACTTCCAAAAAGACGTTAGTGATTTTGAGTCACAGTTAAGTCTGAAACTAATTAAGTTATTTCAGCTGATTTATAAAAATAAGTCTATTACTGGATATTGAAATACTTCAACAGCTTCTAGAGTCATTTAGAGTTGGGCAACAAGACAAAGCTTTGAAGTGTTTTTTGTGCTCAGGGTAATACAATCGCTAGAGCTCCCACAACGGTATTAATTAGAAATCCTGTGTTTCACACAGGTAGAAATTATTTTTTATATGTGGTTCTACACACAGAATGCAAGATTACATGTAGCGCTACGAAAGGTAGACAGGCACATATGCATTTAAACAAGTTATTCTTCAATCACCTCAGAGAAACTTCATCCTACGATCAAAAAAAAAAAAAAAGAGACCAACTGAAGAAACTGGGAGGTTAGAAGTGAAGATAAACGTACACTGTGAAAAGTCCAGTATTCAACGGAAAAAGAAAGTCACACTTCGATCCCTCATTTCAGATACTAAATTCCACAAATCCCCATGCAAGAATTTCTGCAGAATGACTATCCAACAGTTAAAGTTGTTAGGAACTAAAAGAGAGAAGTCTATTAAAAGTTAAGACCCAAAGAAAAGTAACAAGAACTCCACAACCTGTAATTTACTCCATTTATACATGTACTCCTTCAAAGCACACCGGAAAGCAAGAGTTTCCAGGACAAAGAAAAATGCTATCTCTCTCTTTGCAGACACTTAAACAGTTCACTTTCCTGGGAGAACTCCAAATACCGCTCTAGGTCACAAGCCTCCTTGTACCCATTAACACGAAGGTCTCTTCTGAAGTCACATGCCCATGAACCACGCTCCTACTCCACTGAATATTAGCAACATGGAGGTGCCTGAATATTTAGAAATACTGTATTACAGACATTTTTATGTGGCAGGGGTATGAAAAATACAGACAAGAGCTTATACTGAGAGAAAATCATGGGCCTGCCTTAATTATATAAACAACAGAACATCACTTACTAAAGAGCAATAGAATTAGAACTTCATCATGTTTAAACAGAAGTCTGCATCCTAAGTATCAGGGGAAGAAAATAAAAAACCTTCTCATTTTCTGCTTTTGGTTTGAAAATGGAATTACTGGTTTCTGAATGCTCTTTTAATTAAAAGGAGACTCTATTAAAGAAGCATTGCAAGGTCTGTTTAAGATGATCAATCCATTTTCCCTGCAAATTACTTATTACACACAAAGTAACCATTTTCTGGCACTCGGAGCAACACTGCAAATAAAGAGACTTAAAAATCTGTTTTCAGCACTTGAACAGCCTTACCGTGCGACCCTGAGCAAATCATATCTTCACTCACTGCCTCTAGAGATAAGATTCTTGAATAACAAGTTCTTATGAAGACTTCAGTAATGCTATAACTTTACCAGACGAGATTAAATAAAAGCATCTCTTTATCACTAGTTTACATATTTCATCCATATGAAAAATATAATTAGTGACATGGATAAATAATACTATTATTTATCCTGCATATCTAAAACAACATAAAGATCTAACGAGTAACTTTCAAAGCCTTAGGTGCTGGCACAAGTAGGAAAAATTCTTGTTCCAGGGATCCATCAGCATATTCAAGTAAACAACAGCCATCCTTTACTGGTACGGAGGACAGTAAAATACCGTAAGGCTCTGCAGAAGAGGTTTTAGCCACTAGTTCTCTCGCTCTGTGTTTTTCACACTCGCCTACATTTTCATCTAGGCAACAATGCAGTTACATCAAGTTTCGATACCAGGCTGCCCCCAAGTTACACTTGACATTAGTTCTTTATATTTTCTTCTATAGCGAATCTGGAAAATGAAAGAAGCTTTTTTTCAGCACTTGTGCAGTTCCTATTCCTAGAAGGAGGAAATAAGAGAATGCTATTAAGTCATCTAAGCAATTTTAAGAGCAGTCAGTAATGAATATCCTATAAGGAATGCTCAGTACGACTTTATAGAAAAACAGAGCTTCCCTACATTACACAAACTCTCATATAAACCACATTCTGTGCGTACCATCCTAGTTCAATATAGGTTCACGTTTAAATTAGCTTTAGATATGTGTAACAGCCTCCGGAGGGGTGGAAGCGAAAATGAAAAAAAAACCAAAAAAACAGTGGATCCTTCATTGCCCAATAAGGGAAATTAACAAGCTTAGGGTTTTAGCTTTACAGTTGTGAGGCTTTAATTATATACATTAAAACTGCCGCACCAAAGACTGACCCCAGCTTCACAATATTTGCACTTCGGGCTAGAAAAGCAGCCACTTGGGATCCAGTCGACTAAGGCTTTGTTTCAGGGTACACTTTTTCTTTATCCCTACACGGGACTGAGCAGCCAGGTCGCAAGCCAGGTCACGGCAGTAATCCGGTTTCCCAGCAGCCTCTCCTTGAGAAGCTGGGCCCCCAGCCCCAGCCAACCCCTGGAGCTGAAAGGGGAGCCTCCCTCGTCCCTGGCCCTGCGGGAGTCCTAATGCCAGAGCGGGAGGGACAAGCGCCCCTTGCCAGGACTTTCGCCCACTAACGTAGCACTGACACACCCAGGCCCACCCCAGGAACGCGGCCTCCCCGCCCCCGCTCCCCCTCATGTCTCAAGGATACATTTTCGAGGCGAGGGCTCCCTCCAGCCCTGGCTGCCACTAAATCCGGCACCNCCCCAGCGCCCTCCGCCCCTGTAGGGCCGGCCTCGAAAGCGGAATCGGTCCAGGGCATTGTGGCTTCGCTCCCAGAAGGACAGCCGGGGGCCAGTCTCGGAGTGCGAGCCCGACGGCATCCGCGACGCCGGCATGGGCGGCGGATGGGAGCGGAACGAGTCCTTGGGCCGATAGCCGCCGTGGCCGTGCATGTGCCCCATCTCCGGCGGGGGCTGGTGCCGCGAGCGGGAGAACGGCCGAC
>VWZK01017936.1:51003-69667 GCA_013396935.1 Baryphthengus martii | reverse complement strand
ATAAATATAAATATAAATATAAATATGAAGTGTTCATTATTCTTGGCAAAGGAAGCTAGTAAGGGATGTATAACATAATGAAAACTACAATGATAGAGAGGAAGAAAGAAATCAGAGTTTATGTTAAATTGTGTAAAAAACTCTGAATGGTGTGCTAACAGCAATAGGATGCCATTATAACAGAAAGGCGGAACTCTTGAATTCAGCTTTATTTTGAGAAGTTAGCATGCAGAAAAAGAGGGAGACGTTATTACCTTGCAATGACAGAAATAGACAAGCAGCTTCAGAAGTTGGACAAGCTTCAAAATTTTAGTCCAAACTGCCAAGATACACTTCTGTTAAATTAAGCAGAGATGATAAATAGCATATATGACTTGCTGTCCAACAAAATGTCTAGCAAAAATGAAAGGCCTTTCAAGAAAGCACAAAATTTTGCAATAATAGCTCCTCTAATATGTGAAGCATTTATAGAATTAGTAATCTACTGTTGCATGTCTGAGATTTACATGCTAAAAATTACCAGATTTTACTATAATATGAACTTTAATCTTGAGATTGTGATTTCAAAATATTATTAGAAAGAAAACATTAACCCATGCTGAATAGCGACTCTTAACATATCTTTACCCTTTATAGACTTTGTGCAAATAGTGAAAACCTTGTGTAAATGGTGACAACATGCTCCTGAGATGTCATAAATATCACAACATGTAAACACATTCATGGGACATAATGCTCATACTTACTTTTCTTGAAAATAAAACTGTAAATTTAAGCATAAAATACCAAACCAAACTACACCATCATAATTTTACATTTATTGGTAGTACGATTCAGGAAGAGCTGTATAAGAAACAAATTTATTTCAAGGTCTACAAACAACAGCAGTAGCTGGATTTCCTGGTCAATTCAGGAAAATAAAGGAAACTTTAAATGTTTTAAAGAATTGCAACAGAAACAACTGTTGAAAAAGCAAAGACTTTTCAATTCAGAGTATAAAATCTCAAGTGTTTAAAATATTTTTACTTGGGTTTCTATCAGTGTTGTGTTTTGTGGTTTTTATATGGTTATGCAATTCTTAGGGTATCTCATCTACATGCAAATCCAATATCTGTGAATTCAAGAGATTTGACAGAAATTTTGAAAATATGCCTATAATTCTACTAAACAATTCTATCACTTATTAAATACTATGATTATTTTACAGTCTCTGGGTGTTTTGTTTGTTTTTTTCTTGTTTGTTTTTTTTAGCATATGTATTTTGTTTCTTTTGGAAAAAAATAAAACAAAATACCTCTAAATACCTTAGATTTCCTTATATTCAATAGTCTTAAGTTCTCTGCCAAATTCTTTGAGGCCAATTTCTGTAGTGAGTTCTCTCTTACATAATAAATAAATAAATAATCTTTTCACATGATAAGAATGTCCCTACTACTTGCCAACTAAAAAGTAGTTGACTATCTAGTTCGAACTGGTGGTCTTGACTCCTTCCCTATGTAATGTGCTTCTCACTCACAGGCTTTCATCCTGCTGGAGGAATTCAAGCAATCCAACATCTGCTGGAAAAGCAGCAGAGTGAGCTGCAGTCAACCCAGGAGACTCCTGGAATGTATGGAGGATAATTTATAAAGCCAGGTAACACAGAGTCCTCCTAGAGGTGATGTGAACTGGGACCTGATGGTCACCAATGCAAGTGGACTAATTGGTGACATCAAGATTGGAGGTAACCTGAGCTACAGTGATCAGACACTGGTGGAGTTCACAGCTCCTGTGGGGTATGGCCCAGGCACAGAGTAAAGTCAAGGCCCTGAATTTTAGGAAAGCAAAATTCCAGCTCTTCAAGGAGTTAATCAATAGGATCCCTTGGGAAATGGTCCTCAGGGACAAGAGAGTTGAGCAGAGCTGGTAGATCTTTAAGGATGCTTTCCATAAAGTGTAAGAGCTCTTGATCTTCAGGTGTAAGAAATCAGACAAGGAAGACAAGAGACCAGCATGTCTGAGTTGAGACCTGCTAGTCAAACTAAAGGGCAAGAAGGAAAGGCACAAGTGTGGAAATGGACGATTATGCTGGAAAGAGCAGAGGGACACGACTTGATTGTGTAAGGATGGGATCAGGAAGGCCAAAGTGCAGCTGGAGCTGAACTTGGCAAGAGTCACAAAGAATAGTAAGAAGGGCTTCTACAGGTATGTCAATCAGAAAACGAAGGTCAAAGGAAGCGTACCGCTCCTGATGAGCAAGACTGGAAGCTGATCGCAAGAACTGAGAAGAAGGCTCAACAACTCAACAAATTGTTTGCCTCAGTCTTCACTGGTAACCTCTCTTCTAACACCACCCAAGTTGATGGACTACAAGAAGGAGACTAGGGGGGTAAAGTTCCTCCCACTCTAAAAGAAGATCAGGTTCATAACCACCTGAGGAACCTGAACATACACAAGTCTATGAGACCCAACGAGATGCATCCCGAGTCCTGAGGGAATTGCCTGATTTAGTTACAAAGACACTCTCTATGTTATTTGAAAAGGCATGGCAGTCAGGTGAAGTCCCTGGTGACTGGAAAAGTGAAAACATTTCACCCATTTTTAAAAAGGGTAGAAAAGAGGACCCAGGGAACTACTGATCTATCAGTCTCACATCTGAGCCTAGAAAGATCATGGAACACATTCTTCTAGAAGCTATACTAAGGCACAATGAGGACAGGGAGAACAGTGGCCTTCTAGGATGTAGTGACCATATCAATGAAAAAGGGAAGAGCTATGGATGTTATTTATCTGGACACTTGTAAGGTCTTTGACATAGTCCCCCACAACACCTTGGTCTCTAAATTGGAGAGATACGGATTTGATGGGTGGACTGTTTGGTGGACAATTAATTAGTTGGATGGTCACATCCAGAGGGTAGTAGTTAATGGCTCAATGTCCATACGGAGGTTGGCGACAAGTGGTGTTCCTCAGGAGTCTATACTGTAACCAGTGTTTTTTAATATCTTCATCAATGACATTGTGAGATCAAGTGCACCCTCAGCAAGTTTTCAGATGACACCAAGCTGACTGGTGGAGTTGATAACGCCACAGGGATCTGGACAAGCTAGAGAAGTGGTCCTATGTGAACCTCATGAGGTTCAACAAGGCCACGTGCAAGGTCCTACACTTGGTTTCAGGTAATCCCTGGTAATACAAATTGGGACATGAAGGTATTGAGAGCAGCCCTGCAGAGAAGGACTTGGGTGTACTGTTGATTGAAAAGCTGGACATAAGCAGACATTGTACACTTGCAGTCCAACAGTATTCTGTGCTGCATCAAAAGAAGCATGATCAACAGGCTGAAGGAGGCCCCTCTGCTCTAGTGAGACCTCACTTGGAGTACTATGTTAAGCTCTGAAGTCCTTGGCACAAGACAGACATGGATCTGTTGGAGCAGGTCCCAAGGAGGGCCAGCAAGACGATCAGGGGGCTGAAACACCTCTCCTATGAAGAAAGGCTAAGAGAGCTGGGGTTGTTCAGCTTGGAGAAGAGAAGGCTCCGGGGAGACCTTATTGTGGCCACAGTAAGTGTGGTGAAGCACTGGAAGAGGTTGCCCAGAGAGGTGATAGACATCCCATCCCTGGAAACATTCAAGGTCAGGTTGGATGGGACTCTGAGTAACCTGATCTAGTTGAGGGTGTCCCTGCTCACTTCAGAGGGATTGGACTAGATAATGTTTAACGGTCCCTTCCAACTCAAACCATGCTATGATTCTATGTTGTACATTTTGACTTTATCAAGGACCTTAGCACAGTCTCCCATAGTCTTCTTATCAGCAAGATGGTGGAAGACAAGTGGATAATAAAGTGAGTGGAATGTTCAGTGGAGTCCTCTGCTCAAAGACTTGTGACCAATGGCACTAAATCTGTCTTTAAACTAGTAACTAATAAGGCTAGTGACTAGTAAGACTTGTCACTTGTGGAGTTCCTCAAGGATCAGCAGTGTAACTAGTATTGTCTAATGTCCTCACTAACAAACTGGGTAATGGGACAGAGTGAACTCTTAGCAAGTTTGCATCTAACAAGTTGTCATGGTGAGAGCTCAGCATTGTAGAAGGCAGGGCTGTTATTCAGAGAATTGGACAGGTTGGAGAAATGGACAAACAAATCTCATGAAGTTCAATATAGGGAATGTAGAGTTCTGCCTCTGGTAAGAAATAACCTTATGTCCTAATACAGACTGGCAACTGGCCAGCTGGAAAGCAGCATTGAAGAGAAGGACCTAGGGATCCTGGTAGACATGAGCCAGCAATGTTCCATTGCAGCAAGGAAGGACAACAGTTTTCTGGGCTGCATTAGGAAAAGCATCGTGAGAAGATTGAGGAAAGTACTATTTTCCCTCTACCCAGAACTGATGAGGCCACATCTGGTGTGTTGTGTCCAATTCTCAGCCCTTGAGTACAATAAGAACGTTGACAACAAGATAGTCAGGAGCTGGAGAGCAAGACTTAAAAGGAAACACCTTGCGTTAATTTAATCAAGAGAAAGCTTAGGGGACACCTTAGTGCTGATTACAACTACCTGGATAGAGTATACAGAGAAGATGGAGCTCAGCTCTTCTTAGAAGACAATAGTGATATGATGAGATGCAATAGACACAAGTTAGAACATGGGAAATTTCGATTAGACATTACAAAACAATTGTTTCCCATAAATGTGATGAAACAGTGGAAGAGGTTGTCAAGAGAGGTTGTGAAATCTCCATCCTTGGAGGTTTGAAGACTCAACTGGACATAACCATTGGCAGCTTGATCTGCTTACATCTGTTTTGTGCAGGCAATGAACTAGCTGACCTGTGAGGGTCCCCTTCTGTGTGAATTATGATACTGCAATTCTATGGCTACTCTATTGTGCGGAAAGTTGTCAGCTATCATTCTTTCTCCTTTTTTAGAAACTTATGGTTTGTGGTCAAGCTCTTTTCCTGACCTTCCTAGTCTTCTAATTATGTAGAATTTCATCTTGAAGAGTTAGCATTTAGCAAAGACAGAGTAGAAATCATTTAACTATTTTTATCCTTTTGTAATTTTTTTCATATACTTCTGAAGTGTGGATAAGCTATTGCCAGTACATATGGTCTTAATGAGATTGTGATCTTCTGCCTAGTAACTCCACTATGTTTGTAATTACAGCAATATAATTTATACATTCTGTCACTATCTGCTTTTTTTCATATGTACCATGAAAAATTTAATATTTTTATTTATTCTTTATATTATTTTCATATGACAATATATAATCACTCATATGCTTAAATATAGAAACTTTCCTTTTGCTGGAGATGATATTTTGCTCAAAGGACATTTCTAATCTAAATACTCCTTGAAAAAAAAATAAATTACTTTCGGTCTTTAATGCAGTCTTGGATATTCTCTTTAGTTATTCCCTGAAGTTTTGGAAGAAAATACTCTGGTTTCTAATTGATTCTGGCAGCACAGGCTTTAAGAACAATCTAAATTAACATGCTTATCACAAGCACTAAATTATTTCATAGGAGATGGAACTAATCAATAGAGTGATGACACCTCCCTGGAGATATAGAGATCTGTTGACTCTATAAACAAAGAGACAGGCGTAGATTCCAAATCATCTAGAGTGATGACCTTGTTTAACAAGGCTAATACCTTTAATCAGAAGATGGCAAGGTTTGGTTTTATTAATTATTTGTTGTTCTCTTAATTAATTTTATGGATGTGAACAAAGCTTTGAGTGATAATGATGATGTGGTTGGTATAACACAAAGTAAAAAATGTACCTGTACTTCATGCTGTCATACTTAAGCCACTGTTCACTTCCTCAACTTGAACAGATGTCCTGTAACACGCACCAGCCACAATGTGGCCTCCTTTCTGATAATGACCCTCAAATATTCAGTCAGTCTGTTGTCCACCTCATATAGGAGCTTCTTGCAGACAAATTGCTCCTTTATACAAAGTAAAACCATTCACACCACCTTCCCTGCCTGTCTTTCATGAAGAGTACAATTTACCCATTGTACCATTCCGGTTCCACCATGTCTTATTTCATACAACCACACTGCAGTTGTGCAACAACATGTGCCACGCTGGTTCCTCTTGTTTGTTTCCCAATTCATGCACATATTTGCATGTACCCTTGAGGAAGGCTTTGCTCCACCCTGTTTCTGAGGTGTTTTTTTTTGTTTCTGTTGCCATGGTTCTTTGGTTTTCCATCTGTGTCCACCATTCCCACATTTGACTACGACTTGTAATCTCTCTCTCCTTTTCTTCCTTGTTTAGGAATCCCTTCAACAAGCTGGCAAATGCTGGCTTTTGTCTTTGGCTGCTTTCATCTTTCTTCAAGCTGTTTGATGTTTTCTTTTGCCTTATTACTTACTTCCCTAAACTACTAAAACTGTTTGAAGGGAATAAATGGCTTATCTTTTTTTTCCTTTACAGCTCTCCTCCTTTTGTCATTTCATTCCTAAATCAGTCTCTTTAGAGAAATGTTTTTCAAATAACCTCATTGTTAAGGCAACTTTGCAGTGCAGTAGCTAGCTATTCTCGGTAGGGACATGCTTATTTTCTAGTATATTTGTACTTGAATAGAAGTAGTATTCATTTAGCAATCATCTATTGTGAGGTCTGTGTTACCTTTTTTAGGTTTTCAGCTAAATATTGAGATAGAAAGACAACAGAGAAATGCGAGTATCAAATGGTGCTGACAGCATGGCATGTCAGTTAGTTAGAAAATGGAAATGGCAACTTGATAGAGAAATAGAGTCTGTAACCTCAGCCACGATTCATAAATTGTGTTGACGGGTTCTTCAACTTGTCATGGGTTTTTTTTGGTCATAAATCTACTAAAGTAGTAAAAAAGATATGTTCTCCTTTCTGTTCTGTTGTGCAAGAGAAAAGTAATTTGAAGAAGACTTAGCTGGATTATCAGGTGATATACAAGCAACCCATATATCAATAGGACAATGGTGATCATTACTCTTTATTAGACCTTCTGAACCATCAACTAGATTACACAGAGATGAATAAAACAAGATCAGCAATATCTTCCCTAATACCTTACCTCTTTTCAAAGGAAGCCATTTTTAGTCTGAACTTAAAGCATATCTACAAACCAATTAATATAGGGTTTAATCAAGGGAAGAAGTATACTTTAAGGTGAACCACCACAAATACTTCATGTCTGTTTAATTTAAGAAAGGATATGGTAGAGTCAGGGACAGATATAATTGTGGCAGAAAATCATACATGAGCATTACACTGAGCAGGACAGACTGAATGTTGACACAAAGCAGATTTAATTTCCTCAGATCTCTTTGATGCTTATGTTGTTTCTGTACAGACTTTTAATGTTCTTCAAAGATTGTAAAGTAATTCCACTGAAGTAAAGATTATAAAAACAACAACAACAACAAAACAAACAGAAAAGAAGTTTGAATTTTAGTGATTTCTAAGGGGACTGCATAGAAGCATGCAAAAAGAGTGAGGGTACTCTATTAAAATAGAATATTCCATTAATTAGAATTTAAAAAGAGGTAATTAATCATCTCTTATACAATCTCTATATTTTCCAGCAGGATAATTCTAACAATCTGGATGTCACAATGTTCAAGGTTAGTATTGATTAGAGGAGATAAGGGAGAAAAAAAAGAGAGGAAGAAAGAAGGGAGAAATTAAGTATGGACAAACAGGACAAAATCATCACAAAACATTTGATGTCACAGTCTATGTAGCTCTTGGACAAGAAGCAACACTGCTGTTAAAATAACTGTTAAAAATCTCTGTCTGCAACAAGAGCATTAATTTTCATCTGAAAAACTGTATGAATCTGGGAAAAAGTCAATTCTGAAAGTGAAGCTTCTTGAATTACAGAAATGTGAAATATAAATAATTAAATGCATTTGTTATCAGAACTCCAAAGTCTTACATAAAATTAAAGGGAAAATTTATGTACTTCATCAGAAAATAAGCAGAATATATTAGAATATAAGAAATAGCTTTACAAGCTTGAAGCAGACAGTTCTGAATAAATGTTGGAGAATAAATAGTTGCTTACAGGCAGTATTCTATTGCCATACTTAAATATTTTATGAATATAAGTTTTCTCATTAACAAACATATAAAATAAAAGAATTTCTGATTTTTTTACCGTTGACTATGTGCAAAATTAGCCTGTTGTACTAGAAAAGAAGTGGTTATGTAACAACTATTTTCAAAGAACAGAATATTACATAATTTAAAGAAACCTCTATTAGACAAAATATACAGGCATATACTAACAAAAGATCACATCTTTTAAAAATCTATAATTCTTGAAATAAAGCAAAAAGTTAGAACAGCAGTTTTCATGTTCAAAATAGAACAAAGTGGGAAAAAAGTGTTATTTTGGCCACATGACCGCACAGAAAATTTGGAATATCCCAAGCAAGTATTTCCTGAGGGCTCAGAAAGATAAAGGTCAGCTATTCTACCAAAAAAAAAAACAAACACAAAAAAATCACACTAGTCCTTATTTTTAATCCATTCTCTTGTTTTTCAAATGCATGGAGGTAACTGGCAAAGTTATAAAACTGAAAGTTGTTTTTAATGTGTCATTTTGAACATGTTTTAGGCAACCTACAAAACTCTTACTTGTTTTTCTGAAAGGACATAAATGTTTTATCCTAGTTAATGAAGAAAAATGTAGCGGTTTGTGTCCTGTATAATGATGTTAATATAGTTGGGTCTAATTATTGCTAACTTATCTTGAACTCTTCCTATTTCTGCAGCTGTGAAGAGATGAGAATGAATATGAAAAGTAGATATATGTTCTAACTGCTTAAGAGAAAATGACCAGTGTTAACTGTAATTTATTTTTTTATTATTATTTTTTTTTTGTATGGCAGAAGCCGTAAGAATGTCCAATGACAAAGAAAGTAAAGAACCTTGGTTATATTGGAGTGTCAGATATAGCAAAATAAAAAGCTGTTTTAAACTGCCTTAATAACAGTAAGTTAAAATTTCTTCCTTTCTTACATTTTGCTGTCCTCTTTGCTTTCTTTCTTTATAGATTCTGACTGATTTTCCTGTTTGCTTGTTTAGTAAGGTTGTATGTATATGTGTGTATGTGCATAGCATGCCTCTAGCATCCTGTGTTAATCCTAAGAGTACTAATTATACAAATTTCTTATCTGACAACACACATTAAGAACATTTGTCTTTTGGATTAGCAGTGTTTTAATACTAATAAACAGAAACTCTTCCAAGAGTCATTGACTTCCATATTTTAATTACATTTTATTGTATTGTTTCCTAGTTATGCTAGAAGGATCCTTTCTGAGGCATGAAAACAGTTTAGGAAGCAGACTAATGCTGATAGTTTTAAAAAGTGCACAGAAGATGCTCTGAAAGTTGTTTGTGTTGTGTGTTGTTTGTTGTTGTGTTTTTTTTTGTTTTTTTTTTTAAATCAAGCAACATGCCATTATCGATAATTAAGGGACAGCGAAGCATTTAGGCCTAGATTCACTGACTTAAGATTTCAAATGACTCTGTGAATGTGGATTTTCATGAATGCACATATTGTTGCTGTCTTATCAGATTTCTCAGTTAAGGGAGAAATTAAAGAGCTGACAAAAACTTTTAAAATCACCAATATTATTAATTTGTTTTAATCTCTTCCTTATTTGCAAGCTTGATCTGTATGTGACATTAAACTTGCAATCTATTTTTGACATCATAAGTGGTCGCATACTAACAACCTTCATACATACATTATACAAAGTTCTTGATTCTGACATTGCACAGTAAACAGTGGAGGAGAAGAAGGGCTGTGAGAGCTAAGACAGTATTTTTTTCAGCGAATAGCGGGGAGGACAGGAAAAAGAACAATATACACTATCTGTATTACAAGTACATATTTAAGTAGATTGTGTAATCTGAAAAGATATTCAAAATAGGAGCTTGCTGTCCTGTCTTTAATTACTGGTAGTCCAAAGGCCTTTCTTGAAATAGTTCTTACAGCTATTCTAATAGCTACTGGAAAAAAGTTAGAAAAAAAAAAAAGAAGAAAAGGGTACTGGTAAATGTTGTATAGAAAAGTAGATTGGGAGGAATGCATTGTGATATAAAAAAATCAAGCAATTGAAAGCCTGAAACATGAAGCTTGATGTCAGTGGTTATATACCTCTATTCAGTTTTCTCTTAAAATAGGTTAGGGCAAAAAAAACCCTCCACATCTGCAATTTGTTTAAGTAATGTTTTCCATACGTGGACTACTTGCTGTTAGGGAAAGTATTTTATTTTTCTCTTGTTTTTCTGCTATAAATGTCAACAGAGTGAACCAATGTGTTTTGTACTCTTAATAGCCTCATCTCTACATCCTTTCTACACTTCAAGGAGAAAACACTGGTTTGCTTTGGTGGTTTTTTTTTGGTTTGGTTTGCCTTTTTTTTCTGTTTTTATTCACCTTTATTATCCTTCTGTCCTTTTCATCTCAGCTTTTGTATGTGGTTAAGCATAAGAATGCAAGTGGAACACAGTAATTCCCTCTCTGTGGTGGAAATGTTTAATTAAAGCTAATGGAATTCATTTATATCAGGATCTGGTTCAAAGTCTTTACAATGTATTTCATATTATTTTTATTCAGTTAGACAGTCAAATTACTTCATTACTGCATCTGCACAATGGTGAAACTCTTTCACTAAGCTGTACATAATGACTTTGAGATATTTTTACTTCAGAAGATGCTGCAAACTCAAAGGCCATGTCCATTTTTTTAAAATAGTCACACATTTTTTTCGCAATCTGTCTTGCACTTACAATACCTTAAAAATACATCATATTTTCATATTTGGATTTACTAGCTTTTTTTTTTTTTTTTAAATTCCAAAACTGTAAACATTGTACCAGGATCTATGACCCACAAATGTTTATAATTTGCAAAAATCTGATATCATTACATAGGATAAATCTAAAATACTTAATGTATAATAAATGAAAGTTTTCCAACTTATTATAAACTATTTCGGATTTTTATCCAGGTCACTTAGAGGAGAATATGACTCTGGTTTTGGGACAGGTTATTATTATTTTGTAATATTATGATCCTAATAAAGTCTAAACCATATACTATACGTGAACAGAATATTTTGGGTTTATATATAAAAAAAACTAATGGTGACTTAAACTGTAATTAGCTTAGCATTAAACATTTCATTATTCTCTGCCTTCTCAAATGAATTAAACTTAGTCTCAGTCTAACAAGGTGAAGATCCCAGTTCAAATTTACTGTAAGCAAAGCATAGAGAAATAGTTAATAATTGTAACACCAGCACTAGAAAATCTAATACCAGCATACATACTTTTCCCAGTTTCCTAATTCAGTTAATACAATAACATCAGTAGTAGGGTTGTCATTAATTGCTACTTTTACATTTGGAATAGAAAGTAATTTTCTTCACTGAGAAATTTCCTAGAATACAATATAATATAATACATACAATATAATCTTTAAAATCATACTGAGACACAGTAACCTAAAACCTTACTTACAAAAAGAGTATTGCTGCAGACATGGAGGTAGAATGTTAGAAGGGTATGGTCAAGGCAAGATAAATTTTAATGGTAGAGGTAATATTCTCTATTAAATCAGAAAATACACTTGGAAAAATTAAACACATTTTTGGTCACAGAAAACTTTCTTCAAAGGTAGAAAGTAGACATTTTGAGGATGATTTTGTGTTTATTGTTTGCTATAGAATATACTATATTTTGCTAGAAACCTTTCCTTGTAATACTTCATATAAAGCATATCTGAGAAGTAAAAGTTGACGTATTTTGTAGGCTATGCTTAGGTATAGGTGAGCAACAATGGCAGCAAAAGTGCATCTTCAATACAACTCTGCATACTCGGCAAGGACAATATGAGGAGGGCTTTACTCAGGTTGCTAGTACCACTTTTGTCACCCTACCCGTTGTGCTATCCTGAGTAAGCTAGCATAGCAGTTTTAATACATGACATTTTCTACTTTCTTTTTGCTGTGGAAAAACAAAAAGACAAGACTAGCTGCTAGGTAGCCACAACTGTAGAAGTAATTTCTCTTTCCAACTCTTCATTTTAGAGTGACAGTTCAGGATGGCCTTAGCTTAGGGCATAGTGACATTTCATACCCTGGCACTTGAGAAGAGCCATCTCATCCCTTTTCAGATGTTTCAAAAGCCACCTGTGAAGTCGCAACGATAAGCCAGGCACAGTTTGCAAGTGTACCATAAATGGACCTAAACTAGGCCGCTGTCTTGCTGCGCCACTGAATTACCCAGTGAGCGGGGTTCATCTCCACATTCAGATAGTTAAATTCAAGAGTATACAATGTGTGAGTCTAATAAAGAATCAGATATCTAGAAGGTTGGAACTTAGGTATATGTGGTTGGCTGTGTAGTTCTCTGGACCTGCTTGACCATATTAGTGAAGTTTACACTATGTGGCTTGTGGGGTTTAGGTGCATCAATGTTTCCCCATGGATAGTGAGCTGGAAAGCATCTTCCTTTATGCTTCCGTGCCGGTTTTGGTTGGGATGGAGTTAATTTTATTCCTAGGAACTAGTATGGGGCTATGTGTTGGATTTGTTCTGAAAACAGTGTTAACGCAGCCATGTTTTAGCTATTGATAAGCAGTGCTTACACAGCATCAAGACTTTTTCTGATCATCACGCTGCCCCACCAGAGAGTAGGCATGGGGTACACAAGAAGTTGAGAGGGGACACAGTTGGGACAGCTGACCCCAACTGAGCAACTGACCATATGATGTCATGCTTAGCAGTATAAAGCTGGGGGAAGAAGAAGGAAGCAGGGCATATTCAGAGTGATGGCATTTGTCTTCCCAACTGTTACGTGCGATGGAGCCATGCTTTCCTGGAAATGGTGAAGACCTAGGTGTCTGCCAGTGGGAAGAAGTGAATAAATTCCTTATTTTTGCTTTGCCTTTGTAGACAGATTTTGCTTTTGCTACTAAACTGTCTTCATCCTAACCCACAAATATTCTCACTTTTACTCTTTGGATTCTCTTCCCCATCCACTGTGTGAGAGTGAGGAAGTGGCTGTGTGGATCTTAGTTACCGGCTGGGGTTAAACCATGATAGAAGGGCCTGGCAAGTGACAGATTATAATTTAGCACTGCCTACTATATCATGAATAAAGTAGAGAAGGGATTTTGAAGGGCAGTTATTTTGGGGGAAAAAAAGAAAAAAAAAGAAAAGAAAAAAAAAAGTAGAAAAGAACAGTAATCTAGCCTTCTGGATTATCTCAAAGGCTCTTCTGTATCTATCTCTGACAGTAGCCAAAAGCAGGACTGGTATATATTTTGTCCAGGAATATTTTCTCACTCTCCAATATGTCTCATTTTATTTTACTCAGTTACTTTTTGAGGCAGAATTATTATACAGGTATTAGAGTCCTGTCCATTTTTTGCGTATTAAGTTATCCAATCAATTACAAAACTCAACAGAAAATTTCAGCAGACATAGTGTTTTGTAGAAATACTTTCATAGCTTTCCATATCTTTGCTGCTTCTTTTGGTGATGACTTGTACGCTTAAATGTTCATTCAGATTGTGAAGACTGGAGTACGTTTGCAAGAGGAGGTTTTGTTTGTCTGAGGGAGTTGGGTCCGTTCAGCCTGGAGAAGACTCCAGGGAGACTTTATAGTGGCCTTTCAGTACCTGAAGGGGGCCTAGAGAAAAGCTGGAGAGGGACTTTTTATAAGGGCATGTAGCGATGGGACAAGGGGCAACAGTTTTAAACAACAGCAGGATAGATTGAGATTAGACATTAGGAAGAAATTCTTTACTATGAGGGTGGTGAGACACTGGAGCAGGTTGCCCAGAGAAGTTGTGGATGCCTCATCCCTGAAAGTGTTTCAGACCAGGCTGGATGAGGTTCTGAGCAACCTGTTCTAGCGGGAGGTGTCCCTGCCCATGGCAGGGGCATTGGAACTAGATGATCTTTAAGGTCCCTTCCAACTAAAGTCATTCTATGATTCTAGGTTTAAACAGTTCTACTATGGAAGAAAAACTAGAAGAAAAACAGCAAAACTCAGGAAAACTTATCTTTCCCTTCTCTTACTCCTATAATGACACCCCTCCCTTCTCCCCTCCACCCTCCACCAAAGGGGAATTATCAGATCTTCACTGAACTTTTCATTAAATCTTTTTCTAATTAAGGACATGTTTTCAAAATAATTTTGGACAGATATGCCTACTATGTTTGGTCCCTTCCCTGGTGTTCCCACAAATTGTCTCGTTTCACCCCTTGACATCTGGTGTTTGATTTAACATACAATGTTACTTTCACTTTTTTTATAATTTATGATTTTGTTTGTCATGCATTCTAACCAGGGTGTTTCTGATAAATGGTGATAGTAATGATTTGGGTGATATTTCCATGTATAAAGCGTTCCTTAAATCACACAGTATTATGTAGACCTCAGCCTTCCTCCTTTTTATGCAAAGTGTATCATACCATACTTTACATGTATCCCACGTATAATGTAACTGAACACAATATGCGAGGTGCAAGTACAGGGGTACAATCTCGTCCCCTAATCCCACTGGCCATGCTAGTGCCCATACAAACCAGGATGCTGTTGACTTCCTCGGCCACCTGGGAACGCTGTTGGGTCATATTCATCCTGCTGTCAAACAGTAGTCCTTTTACACCGGGCAGCCTTCCAGCCGTTTGTCCCCAAGCCTGTACCATCACATGAGGTTGTTGTGACCCAAGTGCAGGACCTGGTACTTAAGCTTGTGGCTTAAGTTCATCAATCTAGTCTGTCCATATCTCTTATAGAGCCTTCCTGCCTTCAAGCAGATCAACACACTGACCAAACTTGGTGTTGTCTGTGAACTTCTTGAGGGTGCATTCAATCGCTTCATCCAGATCATTGAAAAAAATATTTAACAGAGCTGGTCCCCATACTGAGCCCTGGGGAACACCGCTTGTGACCAGCCACCACCTGAATTTAACTCCATTCACCACCTCTCCTTAGGCCTGGCCATCCAGCCAGTATTTGTCTCAGTGAAGCCTATGCCCATCCAAGCCACAAGCAGCCAGTTTCGCCAGGACAATACTGTGGGAAATGATGTCAAAAGGCATTTCTATAGGCTAGTTAAAGAGCAACCGTACCTTACTTGTGTAGGAGGGTCTCCTGACTTTAATTTTGACTGAGACAAAACTGGAGACTTACTGTCAGGGGTCAGAGTGCACCCTCCTCATCCTACCCAGATGTTTGGCTGCTGGTGCTTCAAGCTAGCACTGGCAGAGTGCAGGTGGGTGACTTTGGATTGGACTGCTGGGAAGCAGCATGGTGAGAAAGCATCTTGGTGAGTCTCTGCCTTGATGGCCTCCCTCACTTTCAATTCTTGACCTGAACACTCATTGAAGCTTGTTTTCAAAAAGTGTAACACGATTTTTCATTTTTTAAATTTTTATATGTATGTTTCTAGTAACAGTGATACTTCAATATTTTGAAAAGATTTAACAGTATCTTAGGATAATTGTTGTGCAACAGAGATAGACTAGATATCCTTACGTTATGCTCCTCCATCCATAAAAAAAATCTGTGGTTATGGACTTAATATGAATAGAGCCTGCCTGAATATCTGTGTTTCTGTTTACATTTACTCAATAACACTTATTCTGGGATACACAGAGCAATACTTGGGTAGTTTTGCTGCATTTAGTCCATGGGACTGGGGTCCTTCAGTCTGAATAAATGATGGATCAGGGATAACAGGTGGACTTCACACTAATATACTGACAGGTGCGGTGCAAAGAGGAAGGGCCCAGGATTTAATTTCGATTTTTAAGTCCACAATTTCCACAGTGAAAATGCACTCTGCCTTCAATTTGGCAATGAAGCTTAGTTCAATTTCCATAGACAATATGAAGCAGATGCCTTTATAGCTATGATTGATTGCTTCCATAACAAATGGGATCCAGTATGCTCATACTGAGCAAACTACAGGGGACCTCAGAAAAAATGCACTTTGCTCTTGAGAAAGTAGGAATTTTCAAGTGGAACTGTCTTACACAGTGGCCCAAAGCATGACTTGGTCCCACACTTTCAAGCATGTCCTAGGTCCAGGGGTAGATGGTTTTAAGTTTCTTGTGCACAACTGTATTCAATAATTTGAACATTTAATGAATTTCCATTAGGACATACTTGACTCCCTTCAAATTTCTAAGATTTAAAAATGAAATAGATACATTTAGCCTTGATTATGATAGGTTGTTTCAGCACAAAAAAAAAAAAAAAGATTCACTTCCATTTCACAAGAATAGAATCTGGCAAAATTATTGTAAATATTAAGGGATTTTTTAATAAAAATAATCCTTAACTAACTAGATCATGAAAATTCTAGCTTTCTGTAAGATATTGCTTGTTATAGTGAAACTGTCACATAACTTTCAGCACTAATGATAATAGCAAGCTGAAAGATGCCTCAAAAGCTCCTAATTCAATTTTGAATCTAAGGCAGATAATATAAATTGAGTGCTCTTGAAAATGAGTTACCTAGTACATTATCCCAAGGTGTCATCAAAAATCCCATAATATAATTATTACATTCTGCTTTCTCTAGCTTCTGAAATATGAAAACTTTTCCTTTCTAATGAAGTAAAATCTACTTGTTTCCTTACTCATATTTTCTTTCATATATTTTATCTCTCATCTAGAAGATGAAATTGGAAAAATCTGCTGTGGATTGGATAGATGTGGACTGAGGTGTCCACATCTCATATATCCAATACCCTTCAATTAAAACAACTGCCTGAAAAACATACCTTAAGTCCTACTCAGCTTGGAGAGATTTGAAGCTGTATCTCAAATACTAAACCGTAAAGTGTCCTGGGAAATATATTTGCTAATTTTGAAAATTAATGCTTTAATAACAAGAATACAGGTTTGTTGGGTGATTTATTATTATTATTGTTGTTATTGTTATTATTGATTCAGATTAGCTTTAGATACTGGTATGATGGTGTCAGGCACCTTCAAATCGTGAAAAATCTGGAACAAGATTTCCAATTCCCTTGAGATTTGATATAAGAAGTAAGGTTATTCTTAATAAAGGATTCCACTACTGTGTTTTCCATTGATATCTCTAATTTAATTCAGTAAGTTTTCTTATGTATAATCATCTTAGTTTTGTATGAGTGTGCTTATAAGCTTGGTCTTCAATGTCTATTTCAAGAAATAAATTCTGATCTCACCAAAGCAACGTTGAACCCAAATTTAAGTAGTGATTCACTCTGGTTTATAGCCAGGAAGATGTCTTGGGCACAGACTGGGGTAGTCATATTCCATATACATTTATATTAGGGTGCATTTTGTCTCTCTGGCCTTAGCTTTCCGAAATTAGTAGTTGTCATACATTTTTACTTGTAATGTGTCTTAACATTATTTTAACCACTTCTAAGTATTGCTTTGAAGAACGTTCTTCAAATATTAATCAGATGAGATAGATGATGAACGTATTTTTATTAAATTGAAAAGACAAAAGAAAGGTGAGATTCTATATAGAGATTTCTATAAAGTCTGCAAAATTAGTAATTTCTTTAATTTTTCCAAAGTGTTTATCATCTGTTACATTTCATTAGTCAAATTTATCCTATTTGGAAACAGCTTTGTGAAGAAAATTGAGAAATGTACTTTTTTTACAGGAACCAATTGTTAACAACAAGGACTGAGTTTGGTAACTTGATGGGCCCATTTGAAAAAAAAAATTCTCATTGCTTGGTTTGAAAGTACATTAGAAAGTAATATAAGATACGGAAATAAAATGTCAGCTTCACTTTGACACTGTCTTCGCAATCCTTTTTCATTTAAGACACCATTTTAAATTCCACCTTATACAAAATTGACAATCTCTTATTGCAGTCTTTCAAGGCACACACTTTTCACAAACCATTTCGGTACTCTGAGAGATAAGTTTGCATTTCTAATAAACCAGAGTTGCTGCAGGCTGTTTCTCAATAATGAAAACTGCACTGAACAAATTATTTCTGTATTTCAATGTGCCTTAATTGTCATTTCCCCATCTGATTTTCTTCACATCAGGAGCCTGGGCAGCACTGAATAGGATGAAGCTGATGAGAAAGAAAATGTCAAGAACTTCAGAATACACTGTACCTGCAAAATTTTCACAAGAGTTTTGCTTCTCTTAACAAAAGAAAGAATGAAGAGATGTAGTAGTACAGAATGGTTTGATAGCTGTGAGAGATTCAATATTCTTTTATGAGGAGCAGATTTAGACTAAAGAAGAACTCAATGATGTTAGAAAAAGGAAAAATGGAAACCAACAGAACATCTTTAAAAGACTAAAGCTTGCAGTTATAGGGGCAGGTTTTTAACTCTTCCTTCTTTTTCCACCAGATGCTTCTGAAACAAATGGAGTAATTGGATTAAATATTTTTTTTTTCTGAGGTGATACTTCTTAAGCTCATGGTGGTCTGTAAACATCATGCTAATCTTAAGGCATGGCTTAGAGTCTTTTATTATTTCCTCAACATAATTTGTGATCAAAGACATTAGGGTTTTTTTTTAATGTCATCTACTATTTTTTTTTTTTTTTTCATCTGCTTTTCCTACCTCACTTTTTTATGCTGCCTTTTAGGCTTTCATGTTTTTTTTCATCCTTTC
>VWZK01017936.1:0-50986 GCA_013396935.1 Baryphthengus martii | reverse complement strand
CTTCCTTTCCTTGTCTTTTTTTTTTTTTTTTTTTTTTTTTCCCCAACTCTTACAACAAAATTACTGTGCTCCAGACTTGAGAACAATAAAAATAAAATGAGAAACTTAAGACCATACACTTTTCCAATGTATGTGATATTTTCCTTTTTCAAAGATTATGATTTGAATATCATAGCTATGTGGAGGTATTCTTCCTCCCGTTTGACCACAGAACATCCCTATGCCAGTCTAACTTAGGTGTTTTCAAAGTCTGGTAAACTTATTTGTACCTGCAGAAACAGTGAGTGAAGCAATTCTTTTCAGTGGCATGTTAGTGGAAGAGAGTCTTATCTTTCCACAGAAATCAGTTTCTAAAAATACATGTATACCTATTTTATCAAGATTTTCTAGGAAACTATTTGAAATTCGGACAACTCTATGCCTAAAACATGATTTATATTTAATAAGTCATTTGAATATATATGTCTTGAATAGATGAAGAAAGAGGAAGAGAGGATGTCTGGAGTTATGGCTTTTGTTTTCCCAATAACAGTTCTGTTCTGTTCTATTCTATTCTATTCTATTCTATTCTATTCTATTCTATTCTACTTTCTATTCATTATATATTATACATGATGTATCTCATATCTCATTTCTCACACTAGCCAGTGAGTACTCTTTTATGACTAAATTGGGCAAGAGGAACTGCAAAGAGTTACAAGTAGGGAGTTCACAAAATCTCGCTTATTATATAAACCATATTGGTCATTGTTTTCATCTGCACAGGAAAATTTGTAGTAAATTGCCTAATTAGAGTCAATTACAAATTTATTCCACTGGTTTCATTTGGGCTACTCTTGGAGCAAGTTGTGATCTGCACATGAATTCTGGGATCTAAACATAGCTTTCTACTCTTGAAGAAACAGTAGTTTAGAGTTGCTCCTTACCTTGGACCACATCTCCAAGTACAAGCAACTTCCTGACTAATATGAATACCATAAATCAGCCTTTTTTTTTGCCATGGCAACTATGTTTTCTCAGAAATCTTCTGGTACCTTTGTAAGACAGAAAAAGAAAATCTATATAAAAATAAAATGTTGTATTTTACATTTGTAGCATAGTTATATGGACTGCTCTAAATTCCCTGTGAATATATTTTGCTTTTATCTTCAAGGTTGCAAGGATAAATAAATTGACATGTTTAGTGGGAAGGGTGGGGGTGGATTTTCTCTTTACATCTTAATGAATCAATAAGTCTACAAAAGCTCTCTTGCAGAATAGAAACTCATAAAATATTTTAAAAGTAGAAAGCATTTGTTTATAGTTTTTTTTTAAGTAGTGCAGAATTAGGTTGTTTATATTCCTTTTTTCTCAAATAAATCCTTTAAATGTAATACACTGTAAAATAAAATTTTCCCAGTTGAAGAAGTGTAGACTTTACTCTCATGTGTAATGAAAAACAAGTTATTCCTTCCTTGACAGATGGTTTCTTCAGTGCACATAGTTTATACAACTGTGTATCCTGACTTCACACCCTTCTTAGGAGAGATTCACATTCAGTCTTGCTTTCAAACATTTCTGATTTTCCAAGTTGAAGTTAATCAAAGGAACATGCTATTCAAAAGATAATTGAGCAAGGGAATAGCTCTGGATGAAACTTCTGTTTGTCATTTCACATGGACAGCATATAAAAGAAAATGTTTTTGTGAAGTGAAAAAAAGTGTTTGAAAACTTATATCCTCCAGTCAATTTTCACAAATATATCAGTATTTTGTGTTTGGAAAGGAAAACAAATGAAAATCAACAACCAAACAACATATTCTACAAGAATAATACAGCTCTGTTTACCACTTTCAAGAAGATACAATGCTCTTCTCCTGAGCTGGTTAAAGTGTGATTTTTCAAAAAGTGACCCAACCTTCATGTCTCAGCAGTTTGTAATTAGGGTCTATATAATTCAAGTGACAGCATCTTACTGTTTGGTCGCATAAAGAATATCTTCAAGATCTGTTTAGATTTACATGGACTAACTAAAACTCAATATAAGGACTTCATATAGACCCATTTTCATCAAATGTATGGGGCAAATATTTGAATTAAAGAGTTTATTAGAGAGCAAATTATCATAAATACCTTTCTTTTATTCAAACCAGGCACTTAAGATTTGTTGCTATCTATATTTCTTCAATAATACCTAAAGTCTCAGATTACTGAAAGATGTGAAGATTTTTGGTTAGTATTTTTTTTAAGGTCTGAAGAGCATTATCCTAGTAATGAACATACAGTTATTATTGCAAAAGCCATTTTTTTGCTTTCATTAGATACCTAACAACATATACAAAAATACATAATATTATAATCACACAAGTACCTTAATATTTCTTTAGTTTTAAACCATTTACATATCAGTTAGGCTCTGATTTAAGCCCCTATATGCAGGAAACACACTATAAACTTTCAGGCACAGAGGTCTGAGATTTAATAATCTTCCCAATGTCCCTGTAGGATCCAGCTACAGGATTTCATGAGATAAGTGAGGGGTAATTTAAAAGCTCTAGATTCAAAAACCAACTGAATCTGATCAGTAGCAGTCTCTATTTCAAATGTTTGTGGTCCTGTTTGGGAGCACAGCATATACAACTCACCAGAATATAAAATCTACTGTTATTTTACCATCATTTGTTAGAAAAGTGAGTTCTGTTAGCACAGAAGAAATATCTTGTACTGATGCCTAGTCAAAAGAGGTTTCAGACTGTATGTACACCTAAAAAGGAAAAAAATAAAGGGAGGTATATTCTAAATCTGAGTTAAAATAGCACTGAGGATGAGAAGTTATTGACTTGCATAACAGAACTAAGTACTTAATCAGGGCAAAGTGCAAGCCTATGTTTTAATAAGTAATTGAAACTACTTGCTTTCAAGAGTGACAGACTCAAGAACCAGAATATGCTGAGGAGCCAACCAACAAGAGAGACTCTTTGAAGAAAAGGACCTAGGAGTCTTGGTGGACAACTTGAACATCAGTGTGTTGAATAGTATTGTGGGTTAACACTAGTAGGCTGCTAAGACCCATATCGCTGCTTGCTCATTCCCCCACAGTGAGTCAGGGGAGAGAATTAGAAGGGTAGAAGTGAGAAAACTTACATATTGACATAAAGTTAAAGGGTAAAACAAAAGATGCACACACAAACAAAGAAAACCAAGGAATTTATACACTGTTTCCCACCATCAGGCAGGTGTTCAGCCATCTTCAGGAAAGCAGGGCTCCATCACGTATAACAGTTACTCTGGAAGACAAATATCATCACTCTGAACATCCCCCCATTTCTTCTTCTTCCCTCAGCTTTTATTGCTGAACATGACATTATATGGTACAGAATATCCCTTTGGTCAATTGGGATCAGCTGTCCTGGCTGTATCCCCTCCTAACTTATTATGTACACTCAACCTCCTCACTAGCAAGGCACTGTGAGAAGGAGAAAATGCCTTGCCTTTGTATGGTGCTTCTTAACAATAAGTAAAACATCCCTGTATTATCAACATTGTTTTCAGCACAAATCCAAAACATAGCCCCATAATAACTACTATGAAGAAAATTAGCTGTCCTTGCCAATGCTAGTAGGACAAGCCACTAATGTGTGTTTGTGGCGAAGAGGGCTAAAAGTACATCCTGTTAAAAATTTACTTCAATCCCCATATGTGCTTAGAAATTCTTTAGGATTTCTCACATAAATTTTATAATGACAGCTAATGATAAGATAGTGCCCCCTTTTTTTTTTTTTTCCAAGGACACAATAGCTAATTGATTAAATCACTTGGCCAAAGCAAGAAATGTTAGACNGAAAGCAGGGCTCCATCACGTATAACAGTTACTCTGGAAGACAAATATCATCACTCTGAACATCCCCCCATTTCTTCTTCTTCCCTCAGCTTTTATTGCTGAACATGACATTATATGGTACAGAATATCCCTTTGGTCAGTTGGGATCAGCTGTCCTGGCTGTATCCCCTCCTAACTTATTATGTACACTCAACCTCCTCACTAGCAAGGCACTGTGAGAAGGAGAAAATGCCTTGCCTTTGTATGGTGCTTCTTAACAATAAGTAAAACATCCCTGTATTATCAACATTGTTTTCAGCACAAATCCAAAACATAGCCCCATAATAACTACTATGAAGAAAATTAGCTGTCCTTGCCAATGCTAGTAGGACAAGCCACTAATGTGTGTTTGTGGCGAAGAGGGCTAAAAGTACATCCTGTTAAAAATTTACTTCAATCCCCATATGTGCTTAGAAATTCTTTAGGATTTCTCACATAAATTTTATAATGACAGCTAATGATAAGATAGTGCCCACTTTTTTTTTTTTTTTTCCAAGGACACAATAGCTAATTGATTAAATCACTTGGCCAAAGCAAGAAATGTTAGACTAATTCCCTCCTCAGTCTGCAGGGGTTTGTTACCCAAAAGACAGTCTTGATTATTAGACCATTGTATATAATGTGGGGAATGGAAAGGAAAGAGGAAGAAAGTTTTCTTCTTTCCTGCTAAATCTGGATGTCCATGCAGCAAAATCTGTGTGTGTTGAGGTAGAAATTATTTATGGAAGTTTTATGTTTCCAGGAGAAAGAGATGGTAAGAAAAGGAGATCCTGACCACAATGCAGTGATGAGGATGTTTTCTCTGTAGACAAAATGATTATTTAATTCTAGTCATTCCTACAGAAACTGCTTACTTGTTTCATATTTGTGAACAAGAGGTCCCACTAGAGCACTCTTAACTAGCTAAGACAGCTGCAGGGAGCCAGGAAAGTACTTAAAACAATTCAAGAGTAAACATTTTGTAAAAGCACAAAAGCAGAGTCTGGAAAACTTGCCACACTGTGAATCTGATATGTAGACTGAACATAAGATAAGATGTTTGTGAACAGTTAGAACTAGTTAGAGGAATAAAGGCTAAAGTAAAAGATGGTGTCTTTAAGAGTGTCTAAGGTACATGACATGTTCCAAGTATGAACTTGATAACTCCTGGGTAGCATTGGGGTATACCTAGATGGCAGTGTCAGAAATACCATATAAGGCTAAGTTTGTCTTAGTGACAACACTGGAAACTGCATATTTGGGTATGTGTATAGCAGAACTGAGACCAATGAGGAAGATGGGGGACGGAGAAGATGGGTCCAAAAGTAGAAAAAAGTGAAGAAAGAAGAAGGTGTAAAGTCAGGTAAAGAGCAAAGGAGGACATGATCTTCCAGCAGAAGGAGTGAGGATGCCTATGGCAAGTCATTAAACTAACCTGAAGATGAAAGTCTAATGAGATGCTGGGGAAGCCCATTTGGTAGCCTACCAGACTCTCCATCAGATCTATACCTAAGAAACTTGGAGGGAGCAGTAAAGAGGAATCTGCTTTCATCTGGATGCTGAATGGTTTAGGGAGGAAGGGGCTATTGAATTGCAGTTTTACAATAGCTTCTGATCCATTTAATCCCTCAGTTTCTTATTCATTTTTGCACTTTGTACTTGTAAATATTTTCAGAGTGACATAGCAAGTGCTCTAGGAAATAAATTTATTCCTTCAATAAATGAAATACTAGTCTGGTAGTTAGGGTGTTTTCTTGGAATGTGGAGAAAAACAGTACAAATGTCTTCAGGTAGAAGGGACCTCTAACAAGACGGAATTTAACAAATTAATCTCTTAAGGACAATTTCCTTTAGATAAAAAGAAAAGTCGTAGTTTTATTTCTTGTTTCATAAACTCCAGTAGCAGAATTCTGAGTAGATTATCTCTCCAAAGTGTATTAAGTATTCCCTGACAAACATAGAATTCTTACGTGTCCACAGAGTGCACTTTGTGCCAAATCTGTCTATATCAGATTCACCAGCTCTCTGATAACCAAGACTGGGGTCACTTTGGACCCAGTACCACCTGTCACATTCTGTTTGACTTTAAAGCTTTTGGGACCTCTCAGTTTCTATGGTGAATCTGGGCATGAAAGCACAGAAACTGTGTATTAGAAAGCCAAAATCAGATTATGATATATAAGTCTTCATTTCTCAGCACTAACTTCTTTTCTAAGCAGCAGAGTACTGGGAAAACTGGGGTGACTCATTCCATTTAAATGTCAATTTTACACAGGCAGAAAGCCAAGTTGAATCCTCTATCACTTTAGCCAGATTTGAGAACCGACATGTGAGAAGCCTGATTTTTCAGTCTTTAATGAAGGCGAGTCAGAAACAAAATGTTCTCTAAACAACTGCTATTATTTATCAAATATCGCTATTTCAGTTCCATTATTAAGATTCAGGACTGTCTTTGCCATAGACGTATTCTCTAGAGGTTAAAATTTGATCCAGCTGTATCAAAAGGGCAACAGTTTTTTCCTACATATATCCCAAGATAAGCTACAAGCAAGGGCAGCTGCTGCCCTGGCAGCAGAAAAGAGAGAAGATTGCACAGTGTTTTCTGTGCCTCACATTGTGTGATATTGAGTGTGTATTACATGGGGTGAAACATTAGCTTTCTCACCAATAATCACCCTCATCTCTGTTTTCTAATTGTGTTACAATATTTGAGGTTCCTTTTTCCACAGCATAGTTTGTCATTTATTGGTTTCATTAATTTCTATTTTCACACAATTCCATCATGGCATCTTTAACCTATAGTGCACTTCTCCAAGTGCTACAGGAATAGAATCATAGAAACATAGAATGGTTTAGGTTAGAAGGGACTTCTGAAGGTCATCTAGTCCAACCCCCCTCCAGTGAGCAGGGACATCCTCAACTAGATCGCGTTGCTCAGAGCTTTATCAAGCCTCACCTTGAATATCTCCAGGGATGGGGCCTCAACTACCTCCCAGGGCAACCTGTTCCAGTGTTTCACTACTCTCATGGTAAAGAACTTATTCCTACTATCCAATCTAAATCTGCCCTTCTCTAATTTAAAGTAATAATTGCTTGTTTCTCTAAGGATATTAAGATGTCATTCTTCAACATTTTACTTCAAATGGCTAGAATTTCATCCCACCCCATTCATTTTGCCTCATGCAATTTGCTGTAGGTGACTTGAATGTGCGTGTATATATATGTATACATCAGTTTGAGAATTAAGAATTGGTGTTTTGGGTTGTTTAAAAGATTAATGTACCAGTCTAGTTTCAAAATTTAAAGCAAAAGTTTTCTAGACTAACACTAATTAGCAACATGGTTCATGTTAATTAATTCTTATAGATTTAATTTGTTATTGCTGCATATACAGAGTGGTCAGTCCTTAGCAATGGCATCCTACATGAGCTGTGAGTATACCAAAGTGCTGTGCAGTCAGCACTGATTCCTATCGTCTGTAGTAATCTTTCATGCTGAGATTGAATTGATCAGACTAAGATCTTCAGCAATGAGAGCTCAGACTGAAGTAGGTTTATTGCTTCTCTCTGTCTCCAATTTTGAGACCTTATTCTTTTACAAGATATCTGTTTAAACAATTCCCACCTCTTAGTCTTTGTCAGAAAAAAACAGAGAAGGGAGGAGACAAATGTGAGGGGGAAGTTAGAGGCAGGTATGCTATCCTGTAGTTTGGCTGTTGGATTTGGTTTGGTTTTGGTTTGCTTCTTTTGTTTCACCCTTGATTAGCAGCTACTTCTTTCCTTAAAGCAAACATAGCTTCTTTCAAGCTCCCAGATTTGTGCTTAGAGTCATAGAATCATAGAACTGTTTTGTTCCGAAGACACCTTTAAGATCAGCAAGTGGCTCAACCACTTCTGCAGGAAGCCTGTTCCAAAGCTTAACCCTTTCAGTGAATAACTTTTTCTTAATATCCAAGACAAACCTCCACTGGTGCAACTTGAGGCCATTCCTTCTTGTCCCATTGCTTGTTACTTGGGAGAAGAGACAGACACCCATCTCACCATAAGCTTCTTTCAGGTTGTAGAGAGTGATAAAGTCTCCTCTCAGCCTCCTTTTCTCCAGGCTAAATCACCTCAGTTGTTTCCGCTGCTCCTCATAAGACTTGTTCTCTAGTTCCTTCACAGGCTTTGTTGCCTTTCTTTGGATATGCTCCAGTACCTCAATGTCCTTCCTATAGTGAGGGACCCAAAACCGAGCACAGTACTCGAGGTGCAACCAAACCAGTGCCAAGTACAGAGGGATGATCACTTCTCTAGTCCTGCTGGCCACACCATTTCTAATACAAACCGGGATGCTATTGGTCTTGCTGGAGACCTGGGCACAATGTCAGTGAACCAACACTCCCAGGTGCTTCCAGCCATCTGATTATTTTTATGACCTTCCTCTGGACCTGCTCCAGCAGGTTCATGTCTGTCTTGTGCTGAGGACTCCAGAACTAGACTCAGTACCTCAGGTAAGGTCTCACCAGAGCAGAGTAGAGGGGCAGAATCAGCATCCTTGACCTGGTGGCCACATTTTGATGCAGCCCTGGATATGGTTGCCTCCTGAGCTGTGAGTGATCACTTCCTGCTTATGTCCAGCTTTTCATTCGCCCCCAAGACCTTCATGGCAGGGCTGCTCTTAATCCCTTCATCCCCAGTCTGTATTGACAATGAGGATTGTCACGACACAGGTGTAGTACCTTGAGCTTGGATTTGTTGAATCTCATGATGTTCACATGGGTCCACTTCTCCAGCTTGTCCTAGACCCTCTAGATGGCACCCCATCCCTCTGATGTATCAACACACCACTTAGCTGGTGTCATCTGCAAACTTGCTGAGGATGCACTTAATCCTATTGTCTATGTCACTGATGAAGATGTTAAACAGCAGTACAGGCTCCTGAAGGACAGCAATTATCACATATCTCTATATGGACATTTGGCCATTAACTACTATCCCCTGGATGTGACCATTCAACTAATTCATTATCCGTCAAACGCTTCACCCATTCAAAGATGATGTCAGCATCACCTGTGAGAACTGCCAGCTCCTGGTGGGTCTCTCCACTCCCCTGTCATTTCCCTGCCAAAGGAAAACCTCAGGGAAACCCCAAGTACAATGAGAGCTGCCACTCCACTGTGGGTCAGGCCAGTTCCAGAGCAGCTGCTCTCAGCAACTGACAACTCGACTTCCACAGCCAGTTCCCATAATAACTTGATTATAAGGGACCAGAAAGAAAACCTTGCTCAGTCAGAGCAAGACTGGCTACAGAAGTCTTTATACAGTTACAGCTTATCAGTGTCCTTATGTTTGAGTTCATAACAATCAAAAACTGAAATCTTCTGGGTGTGCTACTGTCTTTATGGATGCAACAGACCTCTGCTTTAGCTATGTGATATATTATGATTACATTTCTCTTGCTGAAATAGTTCAAAACTACTTTGTTTTACTTCAAAGTGGTTTATAAATCTAGTGATTTTGCAAAAGTTTTAAAATCAGAATCTAGTGAAGAACACTTCATGGGATTTAACGTGTGTAAACTCTATGTTGAATAAATACACTTGAGAAAAATGTTTTAGAGTTGAAGTTCATTAAAATATCACATAACACAGCTCTTCCATGTTTAATTTTTATTCATGATTCTGAGCTTTTTTTACTTTATAATGTGCATCAGATTTAAATATCTTAATAATTCACTTTATTTTCATATCTGTGATTACTAGAATTCACATATAAATTCTATCTCACTGATGAATTTCTTTTGATTCATTTACTTAGGAAATTACTTTAAAGAAAAGTTTATAGTACTATATTAATAAATAATGGAAACTATTGTCTTACTCATTGCTAAGAAAATCTTTTTGTCAATAAAACTACACTGCTAACATCAGTTAAAATACTATCCCCAAAAGCATATCTTTTGTTTTGCTTTCTTTATAGGTTCTTTCACATGGAGTACAATTCCATTGCCATTGAAATAAACAAGAATTTTACCACTGATATCAACAGAGTAACAACAAATTATAAAGTACTACTTTAAATGGAAATTTGATTAAATCTGCTTTTGTTTTCTGAGTCCAAGTTTATCAATTAACTCTGGAAGATTGCCAAATTAATTAGTAGCCAGGTTTAAATATTACAAACTGAGCATTACAGGCATATGCAAATTGAGGCTGATGACAAAGAAAGTAGAACCAGGACATGGTCATATGTAAAGATAAGACCAGAGCTATGAAATCATTAAAGATTTCTCTCATCATTAAAGACAAACGCAACAGACATATGATGAGATTGTAATCGAAAATATTGGGAAAATAATGCAGCTCAAAATTAAAGAAGAATTCTGAGAAGTCGACTAAAAATCTTCTAATTTCAGTAATGCATCAACAATCTTATAAATTAATTATAACTTCTAAGGATAAAGTGTGGGTTTTTAATGTATAGATAGATGTTACAACTTTCTTTCTTCCACTGGTAAAACCTATAATCTCCTTTGTGAGAGCCATGTTTGAATGCAGCTTTGATTTTGATGGATGGAAAGAGAGGAATTTCATTAGCATGAAACGTTTATCACCATGGTGATGTGAACAGCCATAAAGGTGACCTGGTTAGAAAGGGAAAATTACTGAACAGGAGAAATTGCCTGCCAGCCTGCGAACTGTGAGCCTGGGAACTAGGTCTGGGAACCTGAAGCATCTTTGAAAAGTACAGCTGGCTTCTTTGAAGTACAGCTGGGTACCTAGAAACTACAGACACCCTGAGATATCACCAATAAGTGCTAAACTAAGGAACTGTAATGGCAATCTATCATCTGACAAGGTGTAAAATAGCCTGGAAAAAGAAGACAACAGCCAGGGAAAGTAAAAATTGGTGTGAAAGAACAGAAAACATCATTATCTCATGACTGTTATAGACAAAAATTAGAAATTAACATCTTTTGGTTGGTTGAAGTGATGATGCCCTGAGTCCTCTTATGTTTCTATGAAATAAAAAGGGCTTAATTTTTAGACAAAACATGGCCTCTCTCTCTGAGAACTTCTTTTCCTTTTTGAATATATTGGGTTTGCATGGCAAGGTTTTGGTAGCAGAGGGCCTAAAGGAGTGGCTTCTATGAGAAGCTACTAGACGCTTCCCATGTGTTTGACCGAGCCAATGCCAGCCTGCTCCGAGATGAACTTGCCACTGGCCAAGCGAGTTGAGTGTGTTCCAGTCATGACAGTAACTGGTGAGTGATCTCCTTGTCCTTATCTCAATCCTATCATCACATTTTTCTCCCCCTGTCCAGTTGAAGAGGGGGAGTGATAGAGCAGCTTGGTGGGCACCTGGCATCCAGCCAAGGTCAACCCACCACACTTAAACAGGTTCAGTTCTCTGTATGAACTCTCTATGAGCTCATGGTCTCTCACTGGCCACACCCGGCTAACTCCGAACTATGTGGATCATCTTTGAAGTCAGACTTTGTCTGTTACTTCATTGTTACTTCTGGGGTTGGTTTGTTGTATCACATTTGGCATGGTTGGGTCCCTTTCTAGGATCAGTTTTTCTTCCCCTTTTGGGATGTTTTGGCCCCTTCTGAGATCTGTCTCATTTGCTTTATACCAGGATTATATATATTCATACAAGCAGCCTAGAATAAGCACATCTGCTGTTCTATTAAGTTTGCAGTAACATGCAACAGCATATACCTACTTGGATGTTGCTGTTATTGGGTTTTGTGATTTTACTGTTTGTTGCTATATTATTGATTGATACTATATTAAGGATTGATGATAATTTTTATTAGCTGGACATATATACTCACATTACTAATCATAGCTATACTTGCTAGTTGTGACATTTGTGGTAGCTTGTAATACAGTAGACAAACTGAGAGGATGAAGTCTCCATGTCTTTATGTATCGCAGAAGCCAAAGATCTAAAGGTCATGATCTCTACATAATTACAGGCTGGGTAACCTTTTAGGTTTTGACACATGGTCATATTAATTGAAAGATATTCAGCTCATCTACTTTCATGTGTCTTATTCCTTTCACATCCTTATAAGTCTGCCCCTGGACACAGCTATAGCCTTTACATGTATCTTATATGTAAGATTTCCTTATCTTGATACAGTCGTCCCCAATAGTAAAGTGGAATGTATCTGTGTAACATATATTCATAATGATGGAACTGCATCCATATTGTGAGACTTATCCAGATTGTCTTTGTGTGAAAAGGATACCACTATCAAACATATTTCTTTTGTTTCAGGCAACTCAATAAAGCTACCTTCAGTGAGCCAAGCTCTGGATGTGTATGTTAGGACCTGAAGACACCATCTGGCCTCACTGTCCCTGATGGAAATCAGTGCTTGTGACCAGCCCAGTCTCTGGTTCTATTTCTAGCTCGTCTGAGCCCAGCACTTTCAGGATCTCGTCTCCTGGATGAGCCCATCATGTCTAGTCTGTGTCCAGTCACTCTTGAAAGGAACCTCCTGGACAAGTTCTCGATCCAGCCAGAAACTCAACAAAACTATTGGGGTCTACTATTAATTGGCCTGTTACTGGCCACCAGCTCTGCCTGCTGTGCTATCAAGGAGAGCTTGGCTGACCTTGAGGTTCATGTAGTGCCCCACTCCCTAACTCTGAGAATGCTGCTGATCTACTCTGTGCCTTGACAACATATTGAGAATAGTAATTCTAGAAGGGTATTATCAGCCTGAAAAGAACACTGTTGGCCATTTCAGAAGCCGTGGCAGAAGAAAGACTAGGTTGTCTGAGAAAATAAGAGTAATAACTCAGGTGCATGTTTAGGGTGTGCCTGAGCATCTTGGATGGTTGTAAATGCCTAAGGACAAGCAAACATATCATGGCTACCAGAAGGATAGGATTCAGTTCTATATTTGCAGATGACTAAATTTGTTGTAAATATGTGTCTCTACACGAGCTGCATGTCCAAACTCCCTTTCTCATTAATTAAATCCTGGAGCTTGATATAGTTGCTCAGTGTGGGCACCTAATAGTGTGTGTTGATTGAATGTATTCTAATCGGCTTCCAGTTGCCACTCCAAAGCCATATGGATTTCAATTAGTCTAGTGAAGGTGATTTGGTCAACCTGTATGTCTCACATGGCACTATACACCAACATTTAGTCATTTGAATTAATTTCTAAATCAATATTGAGGGCTATAAAACCCAATCTGAGAAGTTCATACATACGTCATCAACTGAATAGCCTCCCAGACAATATTGATTGTTCTGTCTATATACAGTCACCATAGCTATCTGCTACCACTGTAGAAGTCCTAGAGTACCTGGGATACCTGCATGCAGATATCTATAGAGTCATGTGCTTTTCTGCAGAATACCCTAGGATTTGTTAGATGGTATAAGATGGTGATATGAATGTAAGCAATCAAATTAAGCCCCATTGGACTGGAACAGAAGATCAGGTATGACGTTCACACGTAAACTGTGACGTTTAGTGATCTGGATCACATGCAATTCGCTCACATGCAAGATGTTACTCTGCATATGAGGATTTCGGTGTCTAAAAAAGTGAAGATCTTAAAGGAATCCAAGCAGATTTTGTAATTTTCAGGCAGTATGAGAATGGCTGTGCTTATATAAGCTTTAGTCATTATTTACTTCATAAGCCTTCACTTAACTGAGAGGATTTAGGAGGACACTCTTCCTGGGAAGCAAGAGACCTCATAACAGGTAAGTATGTAAGTATCTGCAGTTGTGCATTTGGAGAGGCAGAATACTGAATTATTTGAAACACTAGTATGATTCAGTAGAGCAGTTGCTATGTTACAGTTATCATTTGGTGCTGCTTATTATGTTACCGTAACCAGCTGTACACAATAATACATCCATTGCCATGCTGTAAGTGATGGAATCTGACAGTCGTTTGCGCTATAATCCTGGTACATTTTAGTTAAAAAAAAAAAGTGGATTTTTTTTCTTTTGTTACGATTTCTAGTTTCACTTGGCTGTCTTTAAAAATACACACAATTAGTATAATTATTTTGTGCACTGAGAGGTCCTTGCTGAGAATACATATGATAAAAATTTCACCTTTCTATTATACCCTTTGTGTTGATTTGTCATGCATACTGTACAGTTGAGAATGTTACATAAAATGCATAAAACCCTGAAAATCTAAGTTAGCTCATGAACTTTGTCTTTCTTCCTCCCTCTCCTCTTACCCCTCCCCTCCCTTGCTTTGCCTGCCAAGAGCCAGGGGAAATAAAAATATAATGATGCAAGATATATCAATAATATGAGTGAAGTTCAGAAACGTCCTTAGTTTTTAATATCAAATGAAGTGGTTTGATTAGCAGGGACTGAAAGAGATCAGCTCCAAAGCAAGCAGCATATTCCCCTCAGCGAAAACTCTCAGTTAGGAAATTACAATTTGGAATTGTAGGAAATTTGATCCAAGGTTTTCTAAAACCCCTATAATACTTTCATAATGGAAGGAACACATCTTAAAAGCTTTTCTAAGTGGATGATTATTGTGTGGTCTTCATTATTTTTTTTATTTTTTTTCTCTGAAAGTTCATAATGGCAAGACTCTGTTCAAACAAGAAAAACTAGTCTATCTAGTTTCAATCTTTCATGTCAATGCAAGTAAACTCTAAATAGATTGTTAGCTTAATGTTAAATCAATAGGCTTTACATGTCTACCACTAATGACATCTATTGAGTACAAATGACAATAGGAAGTGCTCCTGAGGATTATATGCTCCTAATGAAGGAGAGAGATGACAAGATATCTTTCTGTGTATATCCTCAAAGTTGAGGTGTGTATAAAGATTTTCTCCTTGTTTATTAAAAGAGTGAAAGAAAGTGTACAAGTAAACAGGGTTATTCAGAAGTTCATGACTGGAACATAAAATGCAGGCATATAAACTGCTGGAATAACCCCAGCCTCTGAATAGTTTCTGTAGTATGACCTAGCAGACAGGTTAGAAGCTCAGGTACATTGTTGTTCCAATTAGAGACTTTCAAAAACTTCACCCATTCTTTATTGTCGTCACGAAACCTCGTGAGAAATAAGAAAGAGAAAGTACAGTGTGACATACTGTCAGTATCAAATGGAAGGAATAGTTAGACCTATGGTGATCTTAACTTTGAGTTTTATTCTTATTGATTGTATGGATTCATTTCTTGCTCAAAATGCCCCTTTCTTTTGTGTTCTTATGAAGCCAGAAACGGTTTATGAAGAGGATAATACTCTGCACAGCACCTAATTAATATTATCTTTTCCATAGCTACAGATTACCAGCATTTTAGTAATAGTACCACCAAATAGTAAATTATTGTCAGCATTGGTATTTAACAGTGAAATACTACCAGTAGTAGTAAACAGCAATAGTAATATCATAGTATCAATGGTGTTTATAGAATCAGAATCATGGAGGCTCAAAGTGACCTCTATAGGTCATCTCATCCACCCTGATGCTAAAAACAGATCAAAACTAGATCAGTTCTGGCCTTGTCCAGCTGAGCTTTGAATATGTCCAAGAACAGAAATTAGTCTCTCTTGACAATTCATTCCAGTGTTTCCCTACGGTATTTTCTGGAAGAATTATAAGAAAGAATAACTATATGCTAAAGCTAAAAGCTACAGATGTGGAAGAGTTACAATTCCTCTGAGACAAATCAAAGGTATGTATCAATACCTTTGAAGGGACCTCCTTGAGGTCCCTTCCAACCTGGTATGCTGTGATACTGTGAATTATTTTTTGTCATTATTACAAACTGAAGACCTCAAGTGGCTATTTCAATAAGGATTAGTTATATCAAAAAAATGTAGTTATTACTGGTAATTACGGTGTAAATATCACAACATCAAAATATAATTCTATTAGATGAAAGATTGCACTGGAATACTTGATTTTTTTTCCTTGGCACTAGTTTGGTCTATTCACTTCAAAATAATAGTGAATGATTGTTAGGTAGCTATTTGTTGCACTGTAAAATAAAATAATTTCCTTCTGTGAAAAAAATACCACAACAAACCCACAACAGAATTAAGGATTTTTACAGCAGGAAATTAGAGTAAACACACTAAACAAGTCAGAGTTACTAATACAAAAGAACCCTTAAAAAACTATTGTGCAGCTATTTTTATTTTGTGCATTATTGATCAATACATAATTTGAGCTATCTTTGCAATCATCTTCACTGAGGCACACAGTTCATCTGGCCCTTACAGTCTTGATTTCTTCCTGTGGTAGGGGCTTCAAGCTTTTTTCCTGTTTGTGAGAGGACTGACCAGATTTATCATAGATTTCTTAAGAGAGAATTTCATACCAAATGTTTCTTGAAAAACAAATTCTTCAATTCAAATTGCTTCAGAAATTTACCATGGAAACTTCAGAGTTTGTTTTTACTCTGTTCAAAGACAAAAAAGCTGCTACATGCAATATAGGCAAAGGAATTTTGAAATGTTGTCTTTGGAGTTAGAGAGTTAAACCAGAACATACCACAAAACTACTTTAAGTCATGTAGCCTGTTATGATTTAAAATCCTTAAATTGAAAGTATTTTTTTTTCTTCCTCTTTTAGTATATTATCTACTTATTCTTCTAGTTTCTTGCTAAGACAGAAGGTAAGTCTGAGTGGTGTATACAAAATAATATATCCAGTGTACCTGTCAAATATTGTGTACCTTGACCTATAGCTGAATTCCCCAAACATTGGCGTCTGCTTCATTCCGATGCTTTAAGGTATGAGAAACAGCTAAATAGGCTGGCAGATGTGATGAAGGACCTAGAGAAACCAGTTCATCCAGAAGAGCAATATACAGCCTAAGTAGCACACCTTACAGCATAGCAAAGCACACTAGATTTTTATTGTTAAGAAGCTGAGTTCCACCCTTGGTTTGGAGGAAGCTGAGCTTCTTGAAGTAAATAAATTCATTTCTATTTTATTCAATCTTCATACTGCTCACACAATCTCTTTAAAGACTCCAGCTTACAGTCTGCAGTTAAGGTAGTACTCATAATGATGAAATATAGGTTTTTTTTATTGCTACAAGTATATTGGCCAAATATTGAAGTCACTCCACACAGAGCTATAGTCTTACAACACTACAGGGATGATGGAGGTGAGAGTCTAATGTATACAAATAAATCTAATATGAAAAATATTACAAATTAGATTATGTTTTTCACGTTTAACAGAAGAGCAAGGTAGAAAGAGATCTGCCTCCCATGCCAAAAACTTACTAAAAGTGAGTAAGGTTTGTTATATTTAGCAGGTGCCTACCACCTATTTCATATCTGGAAGACTTAAAACTCAAGTTTACAGAAAATAAAACGAGACAGTTTCAGATTCAGTGTGGCCATTAGACTGTCAAGCATGGTAACAGAATTGCACAAGCCATTGTTGTCTACATTTTATAGTAGCAAGAATATTTTTATCTTCAATACTTTTTCTACTTTGGTAATTAAAGTACTTTTGGGTACCCAATGATAAATAGTAATTATTACGACAAGTTATTTTCTGAAGGTTAGTTTTTTAGAGATAGGTTTTAAAAGTGAAAATATAGTTATTTGGATAGGAAGCTAAGTAGTCTGCTAAAAATGCAGTATTGGCTTATAAAGCACCTACAAGGGTTTATATGTCAAGAAAAGTGGTATTATTGGATTGGGAAAATGACAAAGTTAAATGAATAATTTAGATAAAGTGTTAAATGGTAAGTTGAAAATGGCCAGTTAAATGAGAGAATAATTCAATATGAATGTAAAAATTCAGAAATTAACAGTCTAGTTTCCCACAGCTATGCTTGTTCTGAATAGATGATGGTGGGACTTGCAGGTGATGGTGAGAGTTTGCAGACTATTATTGAAGAATTTTCCACAACTGAAACATTTTTAATTCTTCAGAAAATTTCTACTGTTCATTAATGTGCACACTCACATAGGGGGTTGGACTAGATGATCTCTAGAGGTCCCTTCCAACCCCTAACATTCTATGATTCTATGATTCTACTCAGAAATTTAATAACTAGGTGTGTGACATCTGTACCAAACTTTCAGCAGAATCCATGTGACTGGAGAGTGTGGGGAGATAAATGCCCATGTGAATCTTGGTTTCTTATAAAGGCAAGAGGTAAGCAAAAAAAAAAAAGAGTTGCATCCCTACATTGTATGTCAGCCGTAAGATTTATAGTGCAGAAACTTGAGAAAGTTCTTCAGCAAAAAGAAGCGAATGATGCAACTATTTGCTTCTAAATGGAAAATTAACATTTATTCTCTAATTAAGCAATGATTACTAAAAGTGCACTTCAGTATAATTAGAAGATGAAATAAGAAATGTCATAGGATAGAAGTTTAATAGATGAGGGGTTTTTTTGGTTTTGGTGTTGTGGTGGTTTTTTTTTTTTGGTTGGTTGGTTTTTTTTGTAATTGTGTTACTTGTTTATATATACTACCTTTGGGGTCTCTTTTTATGCTTATCATAGAACAAACAAAGCTTAACTAGAAATTGGTAAAGTGAAAGAAAACGAGCAAGGCACAACATCTCCTCTCTACTGTCTGTGCCAGCAGCTGTGGGAGACAAATTACTGGTTATTCTGAAAGCTTCCCTGTTTCCATGTTGAAGTTCAAGACTGGGTTACCCAAGTTATATCAAGGACCTCTGGATATTATGTAATCCAATCCACCTGTTCACAGTATGGTCAGCTAGGATAGGTTGTTAACTATGTCCAGTCCAATTTTGAATATCTCTAAGAAGAGAGACTCCATGATCCGCCTGGGAAATCTGTTCCAGCATTTAAACACCCTTTCTGTGAAAGAATTTTTATGTTTAGCTGTTTTTTTCCAGTATTTCAGTTTTCTGCCCCTGGTCCTGTCAGTGGACACCATTAAGTAGAGTCAAACTCCATCATCTTTACTGCCTCTTCACAAATCAGGTATTTATATGCACTGACAAGATCCCCCCAAGCTTTGTCACCCCCAGGTTGGACAACTGCAGCACTCTCAACCTCTTCTTGTATGTCACATGACCCAATCCCTTTATTATCTTAATTTTCCTGTAATGGACTTACTCCATTATATCCATGTTTCTTTTGTAGTCGGGAGCCAAGAACTGGACACAGCACTCCAGACATGGTCTCACTAGTGCTGAGTAGAGGAGAATAATCACCTCCCTCAGCCTGCCAGTCACATTCATCTCTGGATACCACTAGCCTTTTTTATTGCACGAACATGTTGCTGGCTCACTTCTATGATCCCAAGAGATTTTAGCTCTGCAAGCACACGTAGATTTTTAATTCCTCCTATTTATTCTCCATGCTTCATGCTCTAGTGTACAAGCAGTTCAGAGAGGCACCTAGTCGTGTTGATTTCACAGGGTAAATGGGATAACTTTCCCCAAAATGTTGTCATTTAAGTGCTTCTCTATTTGTGTACACATCCTTGAACCCTGTTCTGTTGGATTAAAACGTATCCATGTTCTTCATGCACCTTCTGCTTTCCAAAGTGGTCCACCACTTCCTCACTTGATAGTAAGTTGTCATGTCTCACTCCCATCGCTCCTACTTTAAAGCTGTTCTCAACAAGTTAGGCAGCCTATCGGCAAAAGTGTGTTGTGTTTTTTTTTTTTTTCCTACTTGGTCAGTTGAATCCTACTGCTTCTTAGCTGTCCTTCCTTAATCATCAAGAAGAGTGCCTTGGTGATAAAAATCAAATCATTGTTATCACCACAAGCTGTGCAGCTGGTTGCTGACCTGTGAAAAGTCTCCACTCCTCCTCACTCCTCCTCAGACCCTTCCTCCTCACCTGCAAGACTGAGAAGAAAACCATCTTGGTCCCCATGTCCTTGATTCTCAACCCTCATGATCACACTTGCTGTCCTGGGTTCAGCTAGGATAGAGTTAATTTTCTCAGGACCTGAAAAGCCTTGGCAACCTGTCCACAGCATCCTAGACAGGAGCAGTAAACCTTCCAAGATAGCAGGCCAAGTCAGCAGATGGCAGCTTCCATTCTCTGCAGCAGAGAGTTTCCCGCTGCTGTCACTCACCACTTCCTCTTGGTGCTGCTGCACAGCTCAGATTCAGCCTGCTTGGGTATATCCTTAAACACAGCTTCCAGCCCCTCATCTGCTACTAGGACATTGAACCACTTCTGTAGTTTCAGATGTATGGTTGTACAGATTCCGTCACAAGAATTCTTCTAGATGGAGCAGGAGCCTTCTTCCTTGTGCTGGAAGACACAAGCTTCCAGACTTTCCCAGTATGGGAGTCTCATTTCCCAAGCAGTGAATACAGACTCTATCTATGTCTTCTTTGGTACAGCTGAGCCTTCAGAATTTTGTAACTGTGTGTCATAAAGAAGATCCAGACAACCTCTTCCACAGTATCTCAGATGCAAAGTCCACTGAGATCCTCCAGCAGCTTCTTGGCAACACAGATTCTCCATCTGCACGCCCTTGCAGGCAAGGACACCACTTCTCCTCCAGTGTCAGCAAGAGGCATTTTTAATTGTGCTGTAGGCTGGAGTCACATAGGTCTCTCTGTAGCACCTACTGAAAGGTTTCTTGGTCCTTCTTCGCTCATGTGGAACAAAAGTTGAAAGAATCATTTGATCAGTAACAAGTGACAGCTTGTCAGAAGCTGCTAAAGCTTGCTGGAAGCCTCCTCATCTAGTTGCAGCATTGGACGCTGTAATGTTCCTCGAAAAGTTTCCAGGAATCCTCCAGCACTGCTAGGTGAAGTTCCCAGAAGATGTAGATGCCTAAGCAGTGCCTAGAAACTGCTGTGCATATTGCTGCACCTGTTGCTTGCCTGTTAGTTGACATTTGTCAAATTTCAGAACTGTATGGCTATCGACGATGTGAGCATCGTGACCTTTTTCGTGGTCATGAAAAAATGTTTTAATTCAAAAGTCTAAATATAAACCTCCAAATTGGTAAAGATTCTGCAGATCTTATTAATCTTGCCCAATATATAAAAAAATGCATTCAAATCAAAATTGCTAAACTGTGTTCATAATCAGTGAAAGAAAACCAGATATTTTACATATTTACCTGAGGTAATGAGAATCAGACCTAAAAGCACCTATTATTCTATATTTAGTATAAAGGGACTTCAAATGAGTTACTTCGAATGTAGATTTTTGTAGTCAAGATAACTGAAGCTCAGTGGAATTCACCTCAACTTTAACACCTGTAATACTTTGAATTTAAGCCTCAGTTGAAGTAAATTGTTTTCAATGAACTAGAATGACAACTGCGTAAAGGTAGAATTCAGCCCTATATACGGCTGAAGCTCTCTAGTCTTGATGCGTTTGTTTTTGGTTTGTTTCTTTTTTTTCTTTGATCATTTAGGGTTAAGTGGAGATGTAGGGATCAGCATAAGAATCTGATCTCTTATATATCCAGGATATGCATATGAGCCTAGCAGGTAAGACTTTTGATCCATTGGAGAATTTATGTGCTACCAGAGTTGCAGGTAATGATAGAAGGTATATTAACAGAACCACATTCAGAATTTAAAGAACAGCTCATCTATTAAGATATTAAATAAGTAAACACTTCTTTTTGTCATCAAGAGAGCTCACTGATCTCCACTGTACTGACTTGTATTGACTGTGTTGACTATATTGGCTGTATTATCTTGGAGTCTATTGGATAGTAAGTTCTCCATGGGACAGTAATGTGTCCTGATAGCCAAGAGGGCCAATGGTATCCTGGAGTGCATGAAGAAAACTGTGTCCAGCAGGTCTAGGGAGGTTCTCCTCCCCCTCTGCTCTGCCATGGTGAGACTACACCTGGAATATTGTATCCAGTTTTGGGCTCCCCAATTCCAGAGAGACAGAGATCTATTAGAGTTCAACAGAGAGCTACAAGGATGCTTAAGGGACTTGAACATCTCTCCTATGAGGAAAGGCTGAGAGAACTGGGACTATTTAGTCTGGAGAAGAGAAGGCTGAGAGAGGGTCTTATTAATGTCTATAAATATCTAACGGATGGGTGTCAAGTGGAAGGGGCCAGTTTCTTTTCTGTGATGCCTGGTAATCAGACAGGAAATAATGGGTACAAGCTAGAACACAGAAGGTTCCACCTCAACATGAGGAGAAACTTCTTTACTGTGAGGGTGACGAAGCACTGGAACAGGTTGCCCAGAGAGGTGGTGGAATCTCCTTCTCTGGAGACTTTCAAAACCCACCTGGATGCGTTCCTGTGTGGTCTGCCCTAGGAGATCCTACTCTGGAAGGCAGTTTGGACTAGATGATCTCTAGAGGTCCCTTCCAACCCCTAACATTCTATGATTCTATGATTCTATGACTACATTGTAATCAATATCGATTAAATGTAATGTGAGTTTGACTAATTTAACACCTAATTTTAATTTAGAATCTACCTTATAGACATTCTGGTTTAAGTGTCTGAATTTGAATCTGATTCTAGCTTTGGGTTATTCAAGTGGTGAACTCTGACCTATTCGTATCAAGGAAAACTTCCGTACTGTAATTATACGTGTCTTCTAGAAATGAACAAACAATAGTTCCTGATAGTATAGCCTCTAATGCCACATCCCACAGGACTCGTTAGTCAGTGATAAGAGTGCTGGATCTCAGAGCGTATACTTTTTAAGAAAATATGCTTTATTCTGACATGCTCTTACTCTGTATTGGTGAGAAATGGAAAGTCAGGCCACCATTCAGCTGTTGCCTAAAACAGATGAAAAGTACCATTATTCAGCAGCATTGTATTTCACTGTATATCACATCTCTGCTGTACTGCAATTGCTGATAAAAAATCTTCTACCCAGTCTTTCCCGTAAACTGCTTTCATAATACATACGCTGTTAGAAATTTTCTCTGTTGGCTTTTACAAAACTCTGCAAAGTTCACTGTCAGTAGAAATGTCAGGTAAGATTGTCTGCTTGGCTCTACAATGTGTGGTTGACAAATATTTACAGAGAAAGAATAAATGTCTGCTGTATACTTTGGGCTTGCTTCAGCTATCGGATATTTTAAAACATCTTTAAAGAATATACCAGCGAACCACTTAAGTTCTGAAAACAGCAAAGTTTGGAAAACACGGTATCTGGCAAGGTATGCTTGTTGTAAGTATTCAGCAAAATGGATATGACTTCTAGTGGTCAGTATGCTGCAAATAACATGATTTTCCTCAAATAAACTCTGGCAATAATAATAATTAAAAAAAAAAGTCAGGGTGTCAGAAAAGGCTTTTAAAGTTTCAAATTTAATTCGCTGGAATTTGAATCATTAAAACTATTTTAAAGAAAACTCAAAATTCCATCATAAGTTAGTGCAAGTACAAGTAATGCAGTGTTTAAAAAAAAAAAAAAAAAAAGAAAGAAAGAAAGAAAAAAAAAGAAAAATAGAAGACCGAAAGATAACTGATTTGAAAAGAGTAAAATATTTAGGAATGAAAAGATGGGGAAACATTAAAGCATCCAATTTTTTACTTATTAATCTGTGTTTTTCTTCTCCAACCTTTAAAAACTCCTTTTTTTCTGATAGTAGGAAGTCTACAAATTATTTTGGAACAAAGTAAAGTGTTGCTTAAGCTGAAGAAGAAGAAAAAAAAAAATGTTGGTTTTGGTTTTTTTACTGCTATGAATAAGGCTGTAATTAATGTTCCAAAACAAAGAAAAGTCCTAAGATTTTTCACTGGGAGAAGTATAACTAGCTACTTCAGTTACACAGAGAATGTATTCCTGTCCCTATTTGATGGATCTTCTTGAGAACGGGATTACTTCTAAAGTCCTTTTTTTTTTTCTTTTTTTTTTTTTTCCTTTTTTTAAAAATATTTTTTTTTTTTTTTTTTTTTTTTTTTTTTTTTTTTTTTTTAAATCATTTTTTTTTTTTTTTTTTTTTGTCAAAGCCAATTTTCCATGAGGGATGAAACTTTTCACCTTTGTTGAAAAATTAGCAGATCCTCTGACATACAGCTGTAGCAAAATGAACTTGAAATGCCATATTAAGTTTACAGGAAAAATATATTGGTCAGAAAAGGTGTGTCAGAAGTAAATAAAGTGTTAGCAGACATCTTTTGCAGAAAAATATAAAATGTAATTTTGACACGACTTCCATTTTTTTTCCTAAAAAACCCTGGAAAACAAGTATTAATAAATTTTCCATAACTTTAAAATGAAAAAAACCCCAACAAAACGTTATTTTGAAACTTTTTTAAAAATTGAAACAAGCTACTTTAATTTACAGGAGGAAGGTTCATCATTTAATACACATAACCTGAAGTACCATAAATATTGATTGCCTCAGGATGTAAGCGCCTATTTCTAAAAATATTTAAATCTTGATCTTTTTGATCTTCTGTGTATATTTTTGAAATAAAGTATAGCTACAATTTTTCTGCATCTGAATGCTTGATTTTTATTTTTTTTTTCTGGGAAAAACTGGAAAAAAATAACCGTGAAAGTTAAAAAGAGCTGATATGACACACTAACATCAATTAATTTTACTGAAGAGGAAGACTGCTGTATGTTTTACCAACAGGAGTTTTTAAGAAGTAATGAATGTGAATACAAAAGTGTGCACTACTGCTGATGTCAATACGGACATTTGTCTACAGCCAGTGGAGACACTAACCATTAGAGACAACAGAACATAAATGTTTGACAAATTTCACAAAACGTGACAAAAAATGACAAATGTGAATAACAATTTTCAAGTTAGTGCAAATGACAACTGAACTTACGGCAAAGTTGGGAAACAATCTTTGTCTGTATCAATGTAGAGATTATTGAGTTCTGAAGTAACCTGGGAACGGTTGCATGTGGATGTTCTTCAGTACTGTACATCAAGTCAGTATAATTGCCACTTTCATCCCAATAAAGCTCCTCATTTGCTATTAAATTAACTTGCATCTTACTTTTTATCATAGGAAAGTTCATGCAATAGTACTAATAGGGGACAGTTCTACTTCAAAACTGTGACACAAAGTACATTAAGCTCCCTTCCAAAACTAGATCTTTTTTTTTAAATCTGAAAGGGATAACAATAATAAAGCAGTAAACACTGGATTTTTTTAATTTTTTTTTTTTACCTCTACAAAACATTAGTAGAAAAAGAGAAATCTATAAAAATCAAATGGAATATAAGTGGTTCATATTCCCTGGAACAAATGAAATCTAATTAAGTCAATTTTAAAATTATTTTGTTTCTGTTGATCGATTTCAGTTGAAGTTCTTACCAGGCCTGTGGAATTTACAAATCTCTACTTTTCATGTATACTCCCTGCAATCCAATAATGTACAACTTCAAATTACAGCCTTTCCTTCTCTAAGACATTTATGTGAGAAACTCTCAGAGGCTTCTATTTTCTTAGGAAAGAGTAATGTTAAGTGACTTTTTCTGCTTCCAAGTGACGTCCATATTCTTTCTTTACATTATAAAGAATGTAAAACATCTGCTACTACAACAAATTTGGTGAAGTCATAATATGGATTTAAAAATTAATAGGTAATATATGCCAGCATAAATGTGCAGTGCAAGATGCTTCAAATAAAAAAAAGGTTAAAAAAAATTTCTCTTTCATATGATTTTATTTTTTTTTATTTGACTAGATTCCATATTCTACTTCACATACAGATCTGCTTTTAAAAAAAGGAGAAAACATACCCCATCCCTCAAGAAAGATGAAGTTATGATAGTCTTTTACTGCATGTAGAGTTACTTATACATTCTGGAATAAATTAATTTGACATAAACTTAAATTTCTGAGGAAAAATATCAGCTAATGTTGTAGGTTTTCTCTACAGACTGAACATTTTCGTTTGCATTCTACATTGTCTGTAGAGATAACCTACAACATTAGCTGGTATTACGCAAACAAAAATGTTCAGTAAGTGATGCATCCCACATATATTAAGAAAACTAGCCTCTTACTCAGTATCAACTATAGAAGTAGCCTAAAAAGGACAGTTTAGACCAGATGCTTATGTTTATTATCTAGTATGGGGTTCAGTACACATCTAGTGTCATTTTTGGTTACCTAGAGCATTTTGGTAGCCTACAATCACTGCTCCAAAGGTCATGAGTCTTACATATAAATGTCTCATGCAACCTAAGATTTTTAAGAACAGCATTTGCTACTGAGCAGAATCAAACCTCCATATTTTTTGTCCTTCATGGAAAACATAAAGAAATAGATTCCTCAAATGCTTTGCCATCTCAGTGTTGATAACTAAACTGCCTCACATAAATCATGTCTTATTATTCTTCACTGACTGCAGATGAAAGAGATCAGAAACTGACAGCTACTTTGTGGTCTTGATAAAGTAGTTGAGTTGAACTTCAAACCTTATGCTAATTGACATGAACTTATACATTGAATGAGGTATGTTTCTTCTGTAGATGAATGTAACCTTTATCAAAAGTTCTATTATGTCAGACTAGCACAACTGTCACTCTCTTACACTCAAGGCTCTTTAACACATTTTGATTCCAGGATAGAGGAGGAGTAGGAAGAATATTATTTTTATTATTCAGCAACTGACAAATAAAATGAAACAAAAAATTAACTTTTCTGTAGAATAGGTTGAAAAAACAACAACCTCAAAACTGTTATATACATTAACATATAATGAGAAGCAGATGAAAAATTCTTGGAAATTATTAGATAATGATATTAAATCAGAATACATATTTGGCAAGTGCTTCCAGTTTCTTAATTCATTAAAGCATCATGACTGTGGTTCCTTCATCTACTGCACAACTGGATTAAATAATTGTCATCTACTATTAATTTAATTATGTTCTCATGGTATTTTTAGGTGGTTTTAGAGAGAAAAAGCAAAGTAAAATTAGTTTCCTATTGCTTGGAATTGATTCTGAATAATTCAAGCAAGTCACCTGAGACAAGGTCATCCCACTTTAGGCATATGAAATACTTACATTTGTATTCTATTATTGACTACTGAGAAGAAAATTATTCCATCAGAACTGACTGGTGTCTGAGTATAATTCATCTCTATAAACCTAAAGTGAGTACTGCCATATGAAGCTTGTAGCACATTCAAGACATATAGGTGGATGGCAGGCAGGACACACACTTTTTAGTAGTAGTGGCTGAAGATGGATATAAAATCTTACAGCAACTAAAATAGCTCTAAACTCCCATGTTTGAAAAACTGAACCCTGCTGTGTGTATTGGCTCTCACCAGTGCTTGGATTGTCTAAATGATTTACATCAGACACTTCCCTTTGGTGCCAAAAATGGTTGGAACCATTCTGAGCCTAAGGATACATATTAATGGAATCACTGAAACACTTGTCCTTTGAGGAACTCTGTAATTAACAGATTTGGGAGGCAAATGCAGTCCAACATCTAATCCGGTACTGAAGAAAATCACATTTCACTATGCAAAGTGGCTGCTTCTAACACTTCATAATCAGTGCAGTCCACCTAAATTACAGAATGAAAGAATAATTTATGTTGGAAAGGGCCTTTGGAGGTCACCTGCTCAAAATTGCTCTGAATGGTAGCCCTCTATTCCAGGGAATCAACAATTTCCCAATTTGATGTAAGAGAGTCTGTTTCCTTTCATTATCCAAGTTGCTAATGAAGATATGAAATAGCATTGGCTTCAGGATCAACTGCATAGGAATGCCACTAATAGTCAGCCATCAGTGGAACTTCAAACTATTAATCACTATACTTTCAACCTGATGGTCCAGTCAGTTTTCCGCTCAGTTAGCAGTTCATCCCTCCAGTCTATCTGTCTTCAGTTTGGCCTCAAATACACAATGAGAGTTCATGTTGAAGCCTCAATCCATTAGTCTTTTCATCTTCCTTATATTTTCTCCCCAGTTCATGGGAGAAGGGATCAAGAGAGAGTCAGGGTGTTTGGCTACTGCCTGATGTCAATCTACCACACTAATAATACGCAAAACTCACTACTTTTTTTCTGCTTGATAAAAAGTCAGATTGTGCTCATTACACCCATACAAGTGTTGTAATTAACTGCTCTCAAACTGCATACTAAATATGAATTCTTATATCATATTTTGAAGACCCTTTATTTTGCTGGTGTACATTTACAACTATTTCCTGGTGACTTCCTGGAAAGCTGGGCCTCAGCACGTGTAACTGTTGCTTGGAAAGACAAATGCCAAAACAACAAATGTCTCCTTTATTTTTTCTTCTTCTTTCCCTGAGCTGTTACTGCTGAAGAATGATGTCATATGACATGGAATACCCATTTAGTCAGTTGGGGTCACCTTTCTCACTTGTGTTCCCTCCAACCTCATGCCCAACCCCAGACTACTCATTTGTGGAGTGAGAGAGCACTGGAGAGGAATCCTTGACACTAAGCAAAGACTGTTCAGCAATAGCTGAAACATTAGTATGTTATCAATGACGTTGTAGCCAGAAACGCAAAACACAGCACCACATGGGTCATTATTAAGAAAATTAACTTCATCCCAGACAAATCCAGTACAAATACATTGTCCTTTGTTCCTTGTTTCATATAATGAATTAAAATATATAGTTGTTAATAACTTAGGCAAAAGCCAGTCTCTTTCTGATAACAATCACTGTCAGTTACTAACGAAATGTTGTGAAATTATACCTAAGAGAATAATACAATCTATGCATGGAATTATTGTCTTTCAATCCTAACTCATTGCAAGTATACCATGTCTTGCATCTCTGTCAGTTTCTATACAAAAAGATGGTCAAGATCAAAAGATTTCTGGGACTCCTTGTTATCTGATGAGCATATTTGTCTGGGGAAAAGTGCAGATGGTTGAAGCCCTTCTTGTATCCATTAACACATAAATGAAAACTAATTAGAAAACGGAATTAATGCTCTACAGCAGATGGTAAATTAGGTAGTTCTGGTTCAGTGTCTGTAAAACTTCCAGGTTTAACCAATCAAGTTCTTTCTAACAGGCTCATTATAGAAATAAGATTTATCCAAAAATTAATAAGATTTATCAGTGTTTAAAAAGAAGTAATATCTGTAGTTTACATAGATTGTGAAGAATGCACTTAATTCCCTTGAAAATAATATCCTGAGAGGAAGAAAGAAAGGAAGACCAACAAAAAATGTTTGTGACTACCTTATAGAAATAGATCAACATAATAGGACTCTTCAGACTGAAACTGAGATTGCTTTGGGGAAGGAAGTACGCTAGATTTCCATAAAATCTTAAGTGGCATGAAAAGGGTACAAAGGGATAGAAAAGAACTAGAGGCCATCAAAAGGGACTAGGTTCAAAACAGGTAATAATTTAATGTTTCTTCATGAAAAGGGTAGCAAATGTATGGAAGTCCTTGCCAAAGGACATTGCTGATACAAAAGTTGATGTGAATGTCTACTTGAAGATTTTTCCATCTTAAGGCACCTAAGTTACCATATGAAGTATCAGGTGAAAAGTTAATTACTTGAGACTACCTTGCCAATAAGGTGATGGTGGAATGGGAATTATTGAATAAAAAATATGATATTTCTGCCATAGCAAGAAAATAGTGAGGTGACAATCTATGAACAGAGTGACAATAAATTTGCAGTAGGCATAAGAATTTTTATTTGGACTAATCATATGAGGAAGTAGTCCCAGAGGGAAACCCACCTTTCACACACTCCTCTTTTCAGAGTATGGCACCAACACACTGTGAGAAGGATGACTGACACCAGGAATGGCCAGCCTTTAGAGGTGCCAGGCTCTGCAGATCTCAAGAGCTCTGACCTCCATAGTTAGATGATAGCTGTTGTCCCACTACAAGGAGGACCCAGGATGAATCACAGTGCACAATCCCACGTGACATCTGCCAGGTACCCAATGCATACCTGGTCAGAAGGTGCACAACAAGGGCTTGTTGTATGGGCAGGGATGTCCAAGAGTTTCTGCACTGCATGCATGTGATGAATGAAGGTGGTTGAGAACCATTGCTTTCTTTATTGCAAACTTTTCCCCATACAAATAATCAAGTTATATGTGGTGGCATGTCTCGTATTATCCATTGAGCAATCTACAGCAATGGTTCAGAGGGGGAAACAACTGGAAGAATAAGCTTTTGAAGATTACTAAAGCAGAAAAAAACAAACATATCAGGGTCAGGAAAATCCCAGAACTGAAAACTGTTGGAGATTTGGAAAGAATCATAAATGCCTCTCTCGTTAATAGTCTTTTACTCATGATCATTATGAGATACAGGATATTGAACTAGATGGAGCCTTGGTCTGTAGCCAAACATAGCCATTCCTATATTTCTCAAAGAGAAAAAAACCCAAACACTATCTTATTTTATGCAACATTGATCTCCAAACCACTAAGTACACTTAACTTGTTATAAATCTGCCATGAAATTATCTGGAAACCTTCCAATGTTTTAATTACAAAAATCTAAAATTTAGAAACTGAGGTCATACAGAAAGTGAAATACAAGGTCAACACACTACTCAATATAAACTAGGGAATTTTGTGGATTATTATATTTTATTTATGTACAGTGGGTTTTGTATCACCTTACACGACGGATGAGAACAGGAGAGGAGAGCAGAGGAAAGAAGGAGAGAAGATGGAGCAAAACAGTAGGCAAAGTTCTGCATCAGCACCCAGGTGTTGTGGTTTAAGAGTTAACAAATGGGGGGGGGCACAGAACACCTGGTATTCCCTCCCCTTCCCTTCCACACTCTATAAAAGGATAGGAAGAGGAGGTTTTGCCCCTTCCTTTTCCTTGGTTTTGGACTGTGCTGCTGTAGGACTGCAATTTAGCTCAGCTAGGCCTGACTCCACGTGCTCTGCACAATCCATCGCCATCCCAGGACTGGTTTTGTATATTTTTGTATATCCCTCTTCCCTTAATATTTCCTTCTCCCTGTTTATCTGTTACCTATTAAATTTTGTTCATAGTCTTAACTTCCAATTTGGTGTGAGGTGCTTCCTTCCTCTTTTCCCTTTGTATCCTCCCTTGGGAGGGAAGGGGGAGAGAGAGAGGGGGCCCACAGCAATTCTGCTCTGTGGGGTTTGCTCTGAACCCTAAACAGAGACACCAGGGTTCCAGCAATGTCTTGCCTGGTCTGTTCCTTGTGGGTCTTCAGTGCACTCAGGTTCTTTTTTATTCCCTAAGAGAGATGTTGCTTGATATGCCCTTTAATTTGTATGGGAAATCTAGAGAGATGGTGCTTATGTGCATAGAAAGTGTAAAGAGGTGGTAGCCGCTGTTCCTTACATGCACTTGAGGGGGAATGGTAGCATTAACTCTTTCTACCAATTGAATCGGTGGTAGTGGAGACCCTGTATTCTATTATCTTTTGTTTAGTAGGCAGCATGTATGTGGATTTGGCAAGGGGACAAGGCCACTTACCCTTCAATGTACTTCACTCCCACCTTAGCTGACATATTTTATCCATTGTTCTAACTGCAAGGCTGCTTCTTACATCAGCTCATTCAGGTCACAGTGTTCCTCACACCATGTTTGAGACATCAGCTCATTCTGATCAGTTTGACAGCTGTGAAGGGGAATAAAAGGGACTGGTTTTCCATAAGGAAACCACTGGTCTGTCTAGACTGAGCCCTGTGGCTGATCACCACTCTCAGTCCTGCCTTATCTGTGGGTATACTCTGACCTACAAGCAGGAGCAAATAGACCTAGAGGAAAAATACACTGAGACCTAAAGGCTACCAGATGCAGTTTTTCCCAGTGATATGAGCAGCCTAAATAGTGGCCTAGTTAGAAAGGGAAAATTATTGAACAGAAAAAAAGTCTGTTGAAAATACTGGCAGAGAAATTGCCTGCCAGCGTGGGACCTGTGAACCTGCGAAGTGAGGCTGGGAACTAGAAGAATCCTTGAAAAGTGCAGGTGGCCTCTTTGAAGTACAGCTGGGTACTTAGAAACCAGAGACATCCTGAGATATCATTGGTACACATAAAATCAAGAAACTGTAATGGCAACTTATCACCTGAAAAAGTAGAAACAGTCTAGGAAAATGAACTTGGTCTAAAAGAATAGAAAATATCATAATCTTTTGACAATTAAAGGCAAAAAAATAGAGATCAGCAGCATCTCTTGGTTGTTCAAAGCACTGGTGTCCTAAACTCTTATATCTCTATGATATAAAATACATTATTTTTTTTTAACCATAATGGAGCCTCTCCCCCTGAGGACTTCTCGTGGTGCTTGTTCTTTTCTTTTTCTAAACAGTCTGAACTTGATACTAGATTTTGGACCCTTACTAGGCACACCTGTCTGACTCCAGACTCTATTACGCAGATCGTCTTTGAAGTGACACTCTGTCTGCTATTTTACTGGTCCCTCTCTCAATTCAATTTGTTGTCCCACCTCTGAAATGATGGAGTCCCCCTCTATGACTACTTTGACCATGGGATGGTTTGGCCCCTTCTGAAATCTGTGTAATTTGCTTGATATGGGTACTATATATATCCATACAAGTAATCCATTATATCTGCTGATATGTTGTTGATGTTGCTTCACTAATGATAAGTTTATAGTAACCTGTAATGGTATATACTTACTATTCAGGTCACATTATTGATTGTTGCTATTATTGATTGTTGCTATATTACTGATTTATGCTATTATTGACTGCTGCCATACTAGTGATTGATACTGTATTAGCAACTGCTGATAATTTTTAGTAGCTTAATATATCTGTATCTATATAATCACTTTAGTAGTCATAGCTAGCAATCACTTGTTAGTGGTGATTTGGGGGATATTTATGGTAATCTGGAATAAAGTATAGAAGCTTAGAGGACAAAGCCTCCGTGTCCTTGCTTACTATAGAATCCTATAAATATATGGTTGCAATCTCTTACACACTCACAGACTAGGTAACCCTTTTGGTCATGATACTCAGCCAAATAAATGTCCTCAATTCTAAGAAGAGCCAGCAGGCTGTCCCTGCAGCCCAAAGCCTGGATGGAACCATTTCTCCTGAGCTCTATCTGTGGTGAAGAGTTTGAAGTACCTCTGTCCCCTTGCTGCCACTGCTGCACAGTCCCATGCTTATAGCAACTGTTTAAGTCTCGGCTAATCTCCAATTTATCACATGGATAGGTGTGTGCCATGTTGTGTCCTATTATGTCCTATTGTCTCCATTTAATGCTCAGGGCAAGCCCCACAGAGCAGGATTCCTATCAGTCCTCTCTCCTCCTCCCTCTTCCCTCCCAAGGGAGGATAAAAGGGGGAATGAGGAAGGAAGTCTCACATGAAATTGGAAGTTAAGACTATGAACAAAATGCAGTAAGTAACAGAGATAAACAGGGAAAAGGAAATATGAAGGGCAGAGGGATATACAAGCATATACAAAACCAGCTCTTGGATGGTGATGGATTGTGCAGAGCACGTGGAGCCAGGCCTGGCTGCGCTGAGGTGTGGTCCTGCCACAGCACAGCTCGAGTGAGAAAGAAAAGAAAGCGAAGCCTCAACTTCCTGTCCTTTTTATAGAGTGTGTCAGGGAAGGGGAGGGAATACCAGCTGCCCTCTGACCCCTCAGGTTCCTAGAGGTACCACCTGTCTGTCCCCCCTCAATTTATTAACTCTTAAACCACAACACCTATTCTCTTTACTATTCCTGTATTCCAGTGGACGATCAGGAGCATGGCACTCTTGGATCAGTAACGAATAAAAAAATCTGAATGTGCAGGCTTTTTTCTAATCATGAATTACCCAGCTGGCTACAGAAGCCTTTAGAAGCTTCCAGAAGCTGGTAGCTGGCTTTACTACAAACGACAATATGGATTTAAGAAAAATCAAACAATAAAAATGAAACTAAAACATGAACAAGGGATATAAAACAGAAACAAACCAAACAAACCTACATGAAAAACCTGTGGTTGCTTCTTTTTTAGATGTATTTGCATCAATATTCTATAATACAATGTATTTTTAAGATATTTCTTAGATATACTTGTTAGTTACAGCGACATTTTAGGGACCTATGCCATCATACTCTGTTGTAATTTTCACTAATGTTTATTATATATGCAGCTCTAGATCTACTTTGCTCTGTGGGTTCACAATAGTGTTACATGACCCAATGATTGGTCACACCAATGGAGAGTCTAAAACCGTTGTAGTTCCTTTTCCTTTTCTACTCCTACAGGAGCTATCGAATTCAATATATTACACTAAAGGAACATATATCAATAATTAATAGCTGTTTATAGAGCTGATAGAGCCTTTTGTATGTGTGTGTGTGTGTATCTGTGCTTGCCTGGACCTGGCAAACTAGGCAAAATTTCAGCACATTGCCCTCAGCCTGAAGTTCCTAACACCAGCAGTGGCATCAGCCTGCAACCTGCTGGTTAAGTCATGCTGATTGAATGATGGTTATCTTCTTCACAGAAGCTCTACAGTCTTTTCTTCAAAGAGAATCATAGAATCATAGAATCACAGAATCGTAGAATCATAAAATGGTTTGTGTTGGAAGGGATCTCAGAGATCATCTAATTCCAACCCCCCTGCCATGGGCAGGGACACATCCTGCTAGTCCAGGTTCTGCAGAGCCCTATCCAGCCTGGTCTTGAACATATTGAGTGATGAAATATCCTCAACTTCCCTGGGAAACCTGCTCCAGTGATTCACCACTCCCATAGCAAAGAACTTCTTCCTAACTGCTAATCTAAATCTACCGTCTTTCAGTTTGAAGCCATTATGCCTCATCCTATCACTACAAGCCCTTATCAAAAGTTCCTTCCTAGCTTTCTTGTAGTCCCCCCTTCAGTTACTGGAAGGCTGCAAAAAGATCTCTTCAGAGCTTTCGCTTCTGCAGGCTGAACAACCCTAACTCTCAGCTTGTCCTTGTAAGAGAGGTGTTCCAGCCCTTGATTGGGCTATATTGGAGGTATATATATATATGAAATACATATAGGATATAAGGATTGGCACTTGGATTCTGTAGATTCAGTCCTTCACTGTTGCACTGTTTTCAGCTGGGACAGAGGTAATTTTCTTCATAGTAGCTTGTATCGTGCTATGCTTTTGATTTGTGATGAAAACATGGTTGATAACACAGGGATGTTTTAACTGTTGCTGAGCAGTGCTTACACAGAGTCAAAGCCTTTTCTGCTTCTCACCCCACTCCACTAGCGAGTACGCTAGGGGTGCGCAAGAAGTTGGGAAGGGGCACAGCAGGGAGAGCTGAGCCATATTCTATACCATATGATGTTGTGCTCAGCAATAAAAGTTGGAAGAAGAAGGAGGAAGAGGGGGACATTTGGAGTGATGGTGTTTGTATTCCCAAATAACTGTTAACACATGGTGGAGCTCTGTTTTCCTGGAGATTGCTGAACACCTGCCTGCTGCTGGGAAGTAGTGAATGAATTCCTTGGTTTTCTTTACTGTGTGCACAGCTTTTGCTTTATGTATTAAACTGTCTTTAACTCATGAATTTTCTCACTTTAATCCTTCCAGTTCTTCCTCATATTCATCTTGGGTGAGTGAGCAAGCAGCTGTGCGAGGCTGTTACCAACCAGATTTAAACGACAAAAATTCTGCATAGCAAGGTCCTGATGTTTTAGTGACACGTATAAGTGTATGCACTGAGCTCTTATTTCATTCCAAAGATTGCAATTCAATTATGCATGTGGTAAATACTCCATGCTTCTTTTCTTAATAGAAGCAATTGTCCTCATAAATAGAAAAAGAGCTATAGGAGCAGTTTTAGCAGTCCTAAATGGCCTAAAAGTTGTCAATTACCACATGTAGACTTTAAACACTGAAATTGTCATCCTGAGGCTTTGCATATTGATTCTTCATTGCTGTTAAATCCTTACTTGCAGGAAAAATCATTGAGCCTCTCAAGTAAAATTGTTTCTCCTTTACATTACCATAAGAGTTTCTGAAACGGAATCCTAATCCATTTCAACACTGCAACACTACTTAATCAGGAAATTCTAATAAAGTACTCGAAAACAAAACCCAAAGAAATTATGTATTAAAGCATCCATAATGATTATTTTACTAATATTAAAAAATCTTTTTCATGGATGTACAAATTGCAAAGAAATCTTCCCATGGTACAGTAAGTTCTAGGTCAGTAAGAATTATGGGAGTCAAGTTTCCTTGATCACCATTTTTAACTGTATTTTAAACAATGAGAATGATATTTAGATAATTATACTGTTGAATTCACTTTACTGTCAAGTTAGCTGCAGAATTTAATAATTTGTAATATATCAGTTTCTTGTTCTTTGATACCACTGATCTATGTCTTTCTCCCTATCTCTGTGTTTAACATTAAGCATCCATGGTTCTTCCAAGCCTGAGGGCCCACATTCTAACTGAGTTGTTATTTTTTTCCTTAATTTTTCCTTTAGAGAAGAAAAATTTCCATCATTGGTCCACTCCTTATTGTTGTTGTTCTTCACCTGTCTTCCCATTGCCTTTATTCTTTCCATCTTTTTTTTTCTTAGACAGATAATATCTAAGCTCAGTATCTTCTACAGAGATAAACTCTATCAGTGATCACTGAGCTGTCACATAGAATCATCTTAAATACCCCACCTACCAATATTAATTATAATTTGCTATAAACATTTTCTGTGTATAGAGTAGGCAAGACAAATATGCTCTATCATCCTATGTCACCCAAAAAGAGGAATCCCGTATCTTAACTGAAGCGCTGTCACATTACACAAGGTGAGAACTTCTGAAATAGGTACAGATCTTAGAGGCTGGACAATGAACACTTGCTGCCTTCCTAGCAAGAATGAAGTTCATCACTTACGAGAAAAGTTTACATTTTGTATCCTTGTTTATTAGCTTTTTTTGTCTGGATTAGAAAGCAATCTCTTGATTTACTGGATATTCTGCAGACTGATCTTGGAGTCTATAAACTGGATGTTTATAAAGTGGATACTTTTTAGGTGAGACTTCACTGTAAGATATGTTTCAGTCTAATGAACTACAATCACTAAAGCAGAGGTCAACTTTTTTTTTTTTTTTTTCCATCATTTTTTCTTCTTTCTTTTCTTTCTCTTCTCTGTGCATGTCTTAAGTTTCTGTCTTTACTTCTTCCTGATGGTCTAACCTACAGCTATGCTTTCTTCGGCTTGTTCTGATTCTTGACATACTAATATCAAGTTCTCCAGCTGCCAAGTTTGTTGCTTGGAATGACATTTTGAAAGAATTTTCTACTTCTTTGTCACAAAAAAACTTGTTACTTAGTGTATGAGACCTCTAAAATTACAAATCTAGTAGTTTTTTCTTTTAAATTTTAATCAGTTACAAACTTCTCTGTCTGTCCTTTACTTTTTTATTTCTTTTAAATTCACATAAAATTGCTTCAACTGTTCTTAAGACATGGTGAACTTCAAGCATTTTTATATTTCCTTTATTTTTTACCTTTGCTTTCTCATAATCTGTATTATAACATGCATTACATTTGGCACATATATTATACATTTCTTACTCTTTTCCCTACTCTTTCATTTTCATAATCTTTATTCATGCTTCATTATAAAAATTTGCGCATAGATTCCCTTTACTGTACAAATTCTGCAGCCTTTTCCATTTTGTCATTATTCAGTATTACTTTCATTATGCGGTCTACGTGTATTTTACACAGACTCAGAATGGTTGAGATTGGAAGGGACCTCTGGAGGACATCTGCTTAAGCAGGTCCATCTAGGGCCAGTTGCCCATAATCATGTGCGGATGGATTTTGAAGACCTACAAAGAGAGAGACCAAAATCTCCTTGAGCAACCTGTACTCAATCACTCTCATCATAGTAAAAATGTGTTTCCTGATGTTCAGATGGCATATATTGTGTTTCAGTTTGTGCCTGTTGTCTCTGAGCCTGTCATTGGGCACCACCAAAAATGCTGCAAGATTGCTGGCTCTTGTTGAATTTGGTGTGCACTAGGACCTTTTCTCCAAAGCTGCTTTCCAGCTGGTTAACCCCCACCTTATACTGGAAGTGCAGGAATTTGTATTTTCCTTTTTTGAACTGCACAAGTTTCTCCAGCCCTTTGAGGTCCCTCTGGATGACAGCACAAGCTGGCATATTATGCACTTCTCCCAGCCTGGCACCACCTGAGAACTTGCTGAGGATACCCTCTGCTCCACCATCCAGATCATTAATCAAGATATTGAACAAGATTGCACCAAATATTGGCCCCCGATATCCTGATATACATTGCTAATTACTGGCCTCCAACTAGACTCCATGCCACTGATCACCACGCTCTAGGTTCTGCTGTTGAGCCAGTTTTTAATCCATTTCAGCATTTGTTTTTTTGATGTGTTTGTAATGGACTTTGTCTTAAAAGTGAGATTCAGATCAGCCAAATAGCATCTTAAGATAGCTTCAACTTGAGCATCTAAAACTTCAGTCATCTACAGTAATTTTGAGAATTCATGAAAATGAATAAGCATGTTTATGGTGCAATTCACCTGAAATATTTAAGACATCAATCTTATGAAAAATCCATTGCTACTATGATGTTTTGATTTCTATTGATTCAAAGAAAGAAATCTGGATTAATAATATTTCACAGTATTATGACTTAACCTTTGTAATGCTGAGTGTCCCACTTGTAGTTCTGTAAACCTTCGTTCATTTGGTCTATAACTGTTGACCTAAGCATTTCTGTTAAAGCTTTTTCAACATCTTTGTGGTAGCATTTTCCCCCTGTTACTGTCAGGCTGTTGGTTTGTGGCCATCCAAATCCTCCTGATCTTATGGAAGAATTTTTACAGCAGGAAACATTATGAGAACCTCTGGGAGAGATTGCCCTGCAGAGATTGTTCATTTGAGGACTCCAGCACTGCTTTTCCTAACAGACCATGGTGGACAGTTTTCCTCCTCTCCCTTCCCTTCCCCTCCCCTTTGCAGCACTTTCAGAAATAGTTGACCCTTTGTTTTGTTTTTTTTTTCTAATAAGGGTTCATTTTTTCTTCATGGCTGTAAGATTCTTGCTTCATAGATATTCTTCTGACTGTCCAAAAATGAAAAAGAATATAATTTTTTCTTATAGAGCTAAATTAAATAGACTGTGACAATCTCTGTGCTTTATGGACATCATACAGAAGGATAGATAAACCTGTGGTTAAGTGCTGTATTGGATGAAGGCCTAGAAATCTGTGAGGGGACTTTGGAGCTTTTCCAAAATGTCTAATAGGTTTCCCCTTGGCCATAGTGATGTTATGCACTGAATATGTCATAATATGTATTAGGGAAGAATAAAAGCTGAAAATATTAATATGTGTCTTAAGATTTTGCTCTGAATATCACAACAAAGGAAAGTCTTTAGGTTGAAAGAAGTATAAAATTAATGACAAAACCACAGAATTCAAACTAAGTATCGCACTGAGAAGTGTCAGAAATGCTTCAACTAAAAAATTGCTAGATGTCTCAAAAATGTAGTGACTTTGGGGAATTTAAGCAAATACAGTACCTTCTAGCTTTACCATTACATAAAGTAAGATCCAAAATAAAACGGAAAAATGGGTAACAATATAAAGTATGCTTCAGACCACTGACATCTGGATATGAAAAGTTGCTGAATTAGAAATAGATTAAATTCTCCAATCAAAGTTCACCTGATGTCTCTGAAGTAATATAGATAAGTTTCATAAAAATCTTCTACACTTCATTAAAAGAAAAACTGCCTAAAGGGAACTTTCTTCTATCCTAAGATGAATTTTCTTGATCAATAAAACCTTAGAATTGTCTTTCTTATTGTATTGATTATGACACAAACCTAAATGACTTGTTTTGGTAAGGCACCCAATTCTAGACAGATGAAATGATGTGAAATTAATATTAATCTTACAGTAAGCATCATATTTTTAGACAACAATCATACTTTTCCTTCCTTATCCATGAGGTATTGAAATTTATTTTATAGCTTTATACCTAATATACTTATGATAGACATGGATTTGTATCTTTCCATTTCTCTTTTTAATTTCATTATAATGTTGTGAAAGGTCAGACACACCTTATCTGACAAAAAAATCTGAAAATTTTCACTTGGACACATAATTGCAATCATATATAAGAACTTACAAAACATTTATATAATTATGAAACTATTAGTATTTAATTCTATGATTCCCAAATAGCATCAATGTTATCAGTATGTCAAGGTAATTTTGGTAAAAAAATCCGATAAAAGTTCTTGTAAAATCTAACTGAATAAAAATGTCCATATATTAGATATCAGCACCCCTCAAAGTTAGTGCCTACATTTATTAGCAATGTCTCTGCCAATATCTTATTTTCTCATTGTCATTGGGAATTGCTCCAGACATACAGGCTTGCAGCCACAGAGTTTCAGATCTCTGTCATTTCAGACCTCCCTGTGATGCAGATACAAACTAGCACACCTCAAAGCATAACACACAATATTTCCATAGTCTCCTAATAATCTTATTCTTTGATCATAACCACCAATATTCATTCGGTGGAAAAAAACAACACAAAAACAAAACCAAAAACCAACCAAACAAAAAAAAACCCAACCATGGTAAAATAAAATTACTCTGTGCCGGGAGAATGGAGTAGCCCTATGAGACTGTGTTTCTCAGACACAGATTTTTTTCTATAGTAAGTTTGAAAGATGATCCAGCCAGGTCAAAAAATATCACATACTCCATAGCACATCAGAACACATGCGAAACCTTCAACTGTTGAGCTGAATTCTTTCTGATTCTTGCTATGTGAACATGGTCTACATAACTTAATGAAGAGAGTTCCTCCCACATAAAATATCAATGGAGAAAAGAAAAGCCAGAAAAGGAAAATGAAAGAAAGGAAAGAAAAAACCCAAATATATTTAAAAGGGTGCCAAGGGAAAGACAAGGATGCAAAGGTATCCCGTGTATCTTCAAGGAAGACATTCACATGTCTCCAAACTCTGTCTACTCCAGCTCAAGTGTCATGAGAAATTCTTCTCAGCTACATTCTTGACTAAAGACACTTAAGTACCACACAGCCTACATCGATTTATTAATGGCCACCACTGATTTCTGTAGATCAGAGAAGCACCTTATCTCAAGAGGTAAGTGCATGAACACTACTGTTCTTGTAGCAATCAATACACTGGTGCATATGCTCAAGGAAACTTGTTTTTATGCAGTATGGGACCAATGCATAATTGTACTTTGTACGCAATGTTAGGCCAATAGATTTCTCCATTGATGCCTTGTCTTTCAAAGAAAAACAGCTCAACATCTGCACTAATATATGCTATTCACACAAGATCATCACTCCAGTCAGTGCCTCTTCTCTCCTGGAGACAGCAGCAAGACAGTTAAGCAGCAGTGCAGACCTCCTGTGCAGCCTTACACTGGGAGGTCCGATGCAGGCACAAGTAATACACTCTGCACTTCCTTATGGCTTCTCCACATATCTCCATTCACCGAATGGACAATACACAGCTATAAAACTGCTACATGCCTCATACACTCCAAAACACTACTTTTGTCTTCTCTAAGAGGGAAGGTGAGATTCCAGGAGACCAGGAGATACAGAAAGGTGCTCAGTATTCTAAGTAAAAAATCTTTCCTGAATTCCTTACCTACATTGTCGATAATCTTGTAACTTGAGGAAATACGGGATCAGCAGTTTTTTAATTAGAGAGTAATTCATCCTCTTTCCAGAAACCTTATGCTGTAGGTGGGCTTTTTATGAAGTCATGGCTATGTCATAACTAAGAACAGTTGGCGGGTAGGCAACAAAACCTCAGCACAGAGGTTCATTGTACTACCTGCTGTACTAGATGTACTAGCTGCTGTGCTAGATGTACTAGCTGTACTAGCTCAAGATACTAAATATGACAGGTAACAGTACAGGTTTATTTTTTAAACACAGGCTGTTTTTGTGAATTCATGCTTCAGAGCAACCAGTCTGAAATTACTGCTTTAGCATAATTATTTGTTTGGAGCAACAACTATCCAATGCAATGGCCTCCGAGAGTAAGGACATTTCCAATTAAAAATCATTGCTTAAATCTGCCCTATGAAAGACTCAGATTTAAGGCAACTTGGCAAAAAGTCCAAGCTCATAAAACCTAATTCATTAAAGGGATAACTCTAATAATTCCAGAGATAAAAGGAAGAAAAATAATAATAAAAAAAGTGGAAACCAGCTGCGACCTTTATCAAAAGTAAGAGAAAAGAACAAATCAGCTAGCAATTACCTAATTACTTCCATATCCTTATTACATCCTTCCACTTGCCAGGATGTACAGTCAGGTGAAAACCAGCATTGAAACGAAAATAAATGCCAAAGAACAACCCTTTACAGAGAGATCATTATCAGTTAAACATGTTCTTTCTCACAAGGATATAATGCCCTGAAATACACTGAGAGACTCTAGATGGAATTAATATTTACTCATTATAATTAACAGCAGTCCAACAGTAAAAATTATCTAAGCAATAATAAAAGACTTAATTAATAATACTCATTAAATTGCTATACATAATCTTTCTATCATCTACCCTTTCTCTTTGGCATTATCTTTAGCTTCCTAATGCTGAGTGAAAAGGTCTTTATCAAGCAAAGATGGGGCTACACTGAGCATGCAGTGCCTGACATTTCTTGCTGGGAGGAGTGGGGTGCCCCTGGCAGGTGTTGCCCCCTTGGCCCAAATGCAGGTGATTCACTGCAGAATGCTTCTGCTTGGCTTTAGGAGGAGCTGAACCTTTTGTTCCAGCATAGCACAGAAATCCCCACTTCTGAAAAAAATATTTATTGTAGAGAAGTATAGCCTCTTCAGGTCTGTAATCAGATCCTCACATTAGTGCCTAGCAAAATGGGTAACGAAAGCAGAGAAGTGTGTGGGTAAAGAGGAGTTTATGATGAAGGACTCTGAAGACAAGGACAGGACATAATGTGATAAACTTCTGCTCAACAGTATCTAAAAAGGATCTGAATGACCCTAGACCTCTTCTGATGGTATTTTTAGAACATTTGTACAAAAACAGTTGGAAACATTTTTTGCTCTTACTATAAAAATCTACTCTTGTTCAAATCCTGTAGCTCTGTGAATTTTAAGTATGTATTGGTATTGTCATGACATCATGTTAACGCGCAGACTAGACTTTTTTATTTTCATTTTACTTTTACATGTTTTCAATATGACTTTTAAAAATATATGGTTATAAAATAGTCGTTAAATAGTCCAAGAAGAATAATGGCTAATTATCCTGGATGCGTGTTTAGTATTTCCAATGAAACAATACCAGGGAAAAAAACAGGCAAAAGAATTTTTGTTTTTTTTCTTTTGTACATTTTACACATTTCAGTGCGGTGAGAAGGAAGAATAGCAGAATGCAAGCAGACCTAAAACAGCACCTAGCAAGTGTTTGCTTTCTAAAACAGTAAAGGTAATTGATTTTTTTTTTGTTTGTTTTTAAAAAACAACAAGAAAACCTGAATAAGTGAAGCTCTGTGACTATATCATATTACTTACCTTGTATCTTCAAAAGCAAAAAAATACTATATGTAAAATTCTCAGAACCAAGGCCCAAGACTTAAACTCTGGCACTATGTAAATGCTGGGCCACTACTGGAATCTGAAATTTCATTAGGTGTGCATAATATAGTGCATATTTATAAAAGAACCAGATTCAATTCCTGAGTTTGATATTCTCCAGATCTTACACTATTTTCCTATATGAAGTCAGTCACTGCCACTGCATTTCTAACTGATGAGGAGTTAAACAATTTGTGGACAGTACTCTCTATTATTTCTCTTTACCATCTCACTAAACTAGCTCTAGCATAAAGTCAGCTATAGCTAAGGTACTTGAAAATCGCACAATTTCAAAATTCATTAATGTTATACTGATTGCACAGAATCACAGAAAGGTTGAGGTTGGAAGGTACCTCTGAAGATCTTCTGGGTCAAGTACCCTGCTCAAGTAGGTCCACCTAGGGCCAGCTGCCCACAACCATGTGCAGATGGATTTTGAAGATCTGTAGGAGAGATTTCACAACCTCCTCAGGCAATCTGTGCCAGTGACTAGTCACCCTCACAGTAAAAAAATATTTCCTCATGTTCTGATGGCATACACTGTGTTTCAGTTTGTGCCCATTGCCTCTGGTCCTGTCACTAGGCACCACTGCAAAAGAGCTTGGCTCTGACTTCTTGGCATTCTCCCTTCAGATATTTGTACACATCAACAAGATTTTCTCTGAGGCTATTTGCCAGGCTGAACAGTCTCAGCCTTTTCTCACCAGAGACATGCTTCAGTCTCTTAGAATTTATGTACTCCAAGAGTACTGGAAACTCTTACTTGTGTTTATTTGCATAGCTACAATCTCTTATAGGAGCGAAAAAATACAAGGTGTTAGCAGCAAACTGTGAGACACCCTTTGGGTTGACTAGAGCTCAATCACAGTTCTTTCAAAATATTTTCAATAAGGTACAAATGCATTATCTTTATGATGTCTGTAGTAAGAACAATGGAACTTGAAATCTCCCTCATGGTATGGGAAAGGAAGGTCCTTTGCACTTGCTCATTTCACAGTTTAAAAAAGTTCAAAAAAGTATTGCAAGCTAACAACGCTGATCAGTATTAAATATGTAGTGGTGACCTCAATTTCTGGTTTCCCTTGCAGAAAGACAGCATGAAGCAATAAATCAAACCACAAAACACAGATATTGTCTTCATACAATTTCCTCTAATATTTCAAGTGAAATTTAGCAGAAAATAAGTTTATTGGTGTTTGATTAAACAGTAACTCCTGAAGCAGAGGAGCAGGACACTTCTAGAAAGTATGCTAATTTTCAGAAGGTTAGGAGTGGCAACACAGTAAAAACCTAAAGAAAAGGAAGAGGGGATTATTTTGCCTTTAACTAAGATTCAAAGTAGATAAAAACTATTGTATAGAGACAACCTTTTATATTACTAGAATATTGTCACTCAAAAGAAATAGCAGAACAGGACTATCAAGAGATGTATAAAAGTATTCACACTGATAGCTACAGTCTGGCACTTCATAGGGAGTCAAAAAAAAGTTATGTTAATATTGTCAGAATGAAAATATCTAAATGTAGGAAATTGTGACTTAAAAGGAAATCTATCACTTGTGATGACAAAAAAATGACAGAAGCAGCACACTAATATCTGATCTATCATTAAAGACAAAGAAGTTTAACTTTGCCATGAGATATCTTCACCAAATTACTTACAGATTTCTTTCTAGAGTTGTCAAGTTTCCTGCACAGTAAAGTTTCTTACAGGGCACTGAGCACTTTGCATTTATGTAGTTCTAGTACAATGCACCTGCTTTTGGTTCAGCAGTCCCTAAAACTTCAGTACATGTGAGCACTAATAACCAAACTAGTGACAACTACGATGAAGAGAACAGGATACTCTACAGTATATCTGCCATTAAAAACATTTTACTTCATCTTTCCTGTTACTTTTGCATGGATTTTTAAGAGACTTTTTTTCCAGAAATATAGAGGGAGATGAAAAGGGAAATGGGAAAGGGAAAGGAAATGGGAAAGGGAAAGGAAAAAGGAAAAAAGAAAACAGAAAGGGAAAAGGAAGAAAAAAGAAAGAAAGAAGAAAGTAAAAAAGAAAAAAGAAATAAAAGAGAAACCTTGATAATGAATATAAAACTATACAATAATCTTGACAAAATTAGAATTTAGTTTTAATATTTTGAAGTTTCCTGACTATGAACAATTTATGAGAGAACAGAGGGTAATGTGAAGAAGGCAGTATAAGAGGTAACAATTTCATTCTAGTAGCATTGAATACTTGCTATATGCCATGTGGAAAATCTGATCTTGGATGAGACATTAACCTCTTCCTACTAGAACTTCTAGAAACACATATCATAAATCAACAACAGGATGATTAATTGCTTTAGTCTTGGCAGTCCAAGAGGATGGAAGCAAAGCCTCGGCTTGGAAGCCCAAACGAATGGGTGGAAAGTAACCTACTAGAGTTGAAACAGCTGTGACTGATCATTCCAATTAAAAAGAAAAAGTAAACAAACAAACAAAAAGTATGCGTGTGTTTCTGAAAAACAAATGCCATACTGCAAGCAATTCTTATATGAAATAAGGCAATTCTAATTCACTTGAACTCAGTTATTTACTTAAAGTTTTGACACTGATAACTTTTGTTCAATGTGATGTTCTTTTCAATCAGTACTTTATGGTTTATGAGCCAGGTGTTAGCAATTAGTCACTCATCAGAACTGTCATAGAAAATATAAAAGAAAATTAACAGCAGCAATTGAAACAAAGGAAAAATCATTATATTAGCAGTATTCAAGCAACATCTTTCTACAGTTTGCATAATCAAAAGCAGGTGTATAATTCATTTAGTTAGTTAAAAATGCATTTTAAAGGTTTTAAAAGCTCCCAGTTATGTCAGAGGTACAGGTAGTATTCATAATATGTGAATAAGTAGAGATAGATTACTTGTCAGTGAACTAATGGTAGCAGATAAAGGGCAAACAGATAATCACTAATAAACATAGAATCATAGAATAATTTAAGTTGGAAAAGACCTTTAAGACCATTGAGTCCAACCATAAACATAACACCACCAAGTCCACCACTAAACCATGTTCCAAAGCGAAATGTCTACACATCCATTAAATGACTCTGGGGATCGTGACTCAAACATTTCCCTGTGCATCCTGTTCCAAGGCTGGACAATCCTTTTGGTGAAGACATTTTTCCTCATATCCTTTCACCAGCTTCATTGCCCTTCCTTGGATGCACTCCAGAACCTCACTGCTCCTCTTGTAGTGACGGACCCAAAACCGAACACAATATTTGAGGTACAACTTCACCAGTACCAAGTACAGGGTGATGCTCACTTCCTTAGTCCTGTGGCCATGCTATTTCTCACATAAGTTATTTGCCTTCTTGGCCACCTGGGCACACTGTTGGCTCATATACAACCAACTGTTGATCAACATCAACATGAAAGTATTGAGAATATAATGATAAAGTGCAGTGTCATCAGACAATTCATGTCAGACTAACTGTGATGAAGTTAGTCGCAGTGGCTTGTATAGAGTGACATTACATAAGAGTCTGTTTTAAAAAGTGCTGGAAACCAAATAAGATCTTATTTGAAATAACACGAAATTAACAGTGACCCAGTGCAATTCTGAACTACTTGATACACTTTGCAGTGAATTTATAAAATACAGTCATCTTGCAATCTTTATTTTTTCTAAGCATGAAAAAACAGAAGACATTGGTATCGAATTTGATAGCATAATGAGAAATAAATAATAGTAAGAATATAATTTGTATAATATAAATAGTAAAATGATGCAATGGAGTAAGGTTCAGTGTTGGTGAAAATACATTCATATGTAGCTATCTTACTACTAGGAAACATTATAAAGGAGAATATGCATATATTGTATATTTTATGTCACCTTTTATTGTACATAAGTGCTAAATAAGAAGCTTCACAAAAAAAAAACAAAAACAGGGATGAATAGCAATATTCACAGACCATATTCTTCTCGTGATGGTTTAGTTAGGAGTCTTTAAGTCTTGTTTAAGTCTTTATGAAGGCATTGTGGAAGTAAACCAAAGTAAATGACAGGAGAATAGAATCCATCTTTTTTTTTTTTTCTCTTACGGATTTCTACGTGTCACTTATGAAACATTTCTTCTAATTTCATTACAGTTTTAATCAGTTCTTTTGTTATTACTTCTTAGCTACTACTTCTGTATATTATTTACACTTTTTATTTATGCCTTATTGACCTAGAAAATATGCTAAGCATTTATTTAGACTCTTTGAATACAATTATACTACTTTAAAAACACTGTGAAATAAAAGATTTAGTTCTTCTGACGTGTACTTAATGGTTTTAGTCCTTTTGCAAACAAATAATCCAATAAGTTTTCTTAATAAATCAATGTGTCAATAAATAAATGCATAGCTGATTTTATGTGAGAGAAGTGTTCAGATTAAAAAGCAAAATTTTTATAAACCAGAAAATGGCAGAATTAAACCAAGCTATATAATAAAATGTTATCAGAGTATCACACTGGTTGTTTTTCATTCCATCCTGTTCAAACACTACTCTGGAAGTTTAATTACTTTAATAGTTTAGGGTCAGTGTGCTTTTGCAGGGCACGATCTTCCAGACCTTGCCATTATAGTGCAGAGTGACTCCAGGAAAATTATATTTCAGTTTCTTTATCTGTAAGGCGGACAAATGCTAGGTCAACCTCCATTGTAAACTGTGATGTGATCTGCCGCTGAAAGCTTTATTACTTTTGCCACACAGCTATTGGATAGCTATTCCCAACTAAACATACAGTATTTTCTACAACAGAGCAATGAATTAACCAGACAAATAGACAAAAACATAAATAAGTGTTCAAAATGAAAGAAATTGCTAACTTACACATTGTAAATTCCACACTAGTGTCTTTTGTTTTCTCATGCTTACAGGAAATAGCTGGCTGTATTTTATACATGCAGTGTATTGTATAAGATTAAATTCTTGTATTTTTTTAGACACAGTTGGGAAGTTTGAATCAATGATATAACTAATTTTTTTATTCATATGGCTTAAATGAATATTTTGCCATCTTTCTGAAGAGGGTGGAGCAAGACTGAAGAGTCTTCTCCTAATATGTAAGGAATACTATGAATGTCTCTTTCACTATATGAGAATCAGTCCTACATGTCTCTGTCATCTGCAGGAGATCCAGTATTTTAGAGCAACATTTTGCTGCAATATTATATTTTCTTCTCTAACAAGATTTTTGTACAAATCTTATAGCACATTGTACTTGGAACATGAATACTGAGACAGATTAACATATTTTTTGGATTTGCAACCTTGAAACAGCAGCTTTGTTCTACAGACCTATAATTTTCTTTTTTCTTTTTTTTTTTTTTTTTTTTTTTTTTTTTTTTTGTCTAAAATTTTGCAATCATTTAGATAAAGCTGACCACAGATGTTAAAGTTCTGATTTAATTTTCATAATTTGTCTTTGCACATTTGATTTATTTTCTGCGTTTATCAGGGATTATTTTACCAAACTGGCTTGGCATGGTTGCTTGGATTTCAAGTTCTTGATGGTGTCCTGAGACTTAGCAAAGCACTTCATTTCTAATAAATGTCATAATCATTATAGTAACTTCATAGCTTTGACAGGAAATACAATTAGGTTTATTTCCCTAAACTCATTCTCCTTTTTCATTTTATTTTGTTTCTTCTTTGTATTTGGTTTCATTACTGAGTGTGTGCTTATTTGAAACAGATGTGAGCCACCACAGAATAATATATTACAACTTCATAGTCATTTTACTGCTTATTTCTACATTTTAATTGTAAGTACTGAGTTGCTCATTTGTATATTGGTATACCAGTGAGAACACTGAGATTTTCAATGACATGTGAAACATTCCTTGAGCCTCCATTAAATGGGATAATGACAGTTTGAAAAGATTAGAAAAACTGAACAAAATCACATCATTAGAACCATAATTTTAAATAGGGGTTCAGGCTAACTAACATGCCGTAGATCATACATCATCATTGTTTGTGCCTCAGAAAAGTGTATCAATATGTTCTAGCTATAATTTAAAGAAATGTCTTGGCAGAATTTAAACTGTTCAGAAACTCTCTCTGCACATTCACACATACCAAATCCATTTAAAAAGATGTAATTAACTCTCTTTGTTTATTATATGTATAACCATAATTTATATGTATACAAGATACCTAGGTAGGTAAATATAAACTACTTATACAGTTAGTTGTTAATGAATTCTTCACCCATAGAATCAGATTCATTGATTATCACAGTATCAGAGGTTTAGCTGGAATTTGTAAACCATGTACTGAAACAAATATATTAAAGTCTACAATTTCTGATGTAATGTAGAAAAAATAAATACGCAGATAATCTAGAATACTAATGTATTTGGTGACAAAAAGTAAAAAGTAGCATGTGCAAAGTCATTTAAAAATCAGAATGCAATCTTTAACAGACAAATTTTATAGTGTTCAGAGAAAACCTGGAAAATTATTATCAGAACTAGAAATCAAAATGAGACGATGTGTAAGAAAAGAAGTTTTTGTGCAAACGATAAATAAAATGGTTTATTTAGTAGCAGTAGTAAAAAGTGCACTTGTTCTTCTCTTTGGAATTTTATTCGGTATACAAAATATGGAAACTGCATTTTCCTACAGAATGGAGACTGAAAGTTATGCTCTTCTATGCTTTGCTATAAATAGACATTACATATCTGAGATTCTACAGTCAAATTAAAAATTAAATATAAACTTTCATTTAATTTTGAAATTATTAGGTCGTCTGATTTAATGGCATATCTTGTCTTTGATGACTCCATATCTCATTTTCTTAATCTACCTTCAGAACTTAGAGTTTTCTATCACAAGCCTGGTATTAGAATGTCTCAATATTTTCAGAAATTGCTTGTTACAGGCATGCTGTGCTAACCTATGTTTTATTTAAATGGAAAATTACATTAGATTTCTTACATTTATAAAGGAGTAGATTGCTGTTTATTTTTATCTCTTGTCATTTCCAGCCTGTTTCCTAGTTATTCCTACAAACCTTCCCCATTTCACCCATTTTGAATCTCATCTCTTAGAAATATATCTGTATTTTCCCCTGAGGTTGCCCAGATTTTAAATATTTAAGCATCATGTTTCCAAATAATTTTTCCAGTGTTATTGGCATAATATTTCTCTATCCAATTAGAAACAGAAACTGGAGATAATATTTTATTTCCTTATTTTCAGAGCTCATGCAGTTTCCTCATGTATAGAGCAGAGAAAGTAGCAAGCAATCTAAGGAAATACATTATCAAAGTAACTACTTCATTATAACAATAAATATAACACCTTTTTTGTGTTTTGTTTTGTTTTTTTCTTTAATGTAAATTTTATGAAATTGTAAAAAAAAAAAAATAATAAAAAAAAAAATGTTAGGAAAACTTCCTAACATACGATTCTGTTTTCTAAGCAGCATTTACTACAGCATTCTCATGAAAAAAAAAAAATGTCTGCCCTAGGCCTGAATGGGTGTACACTCCGCTGGATTAAACACTGGCTGGATGGCTGGGCCCAGAGAGTGCAGCTGAATGGAGTTAAATCCAGGTGACCAGTCACAAGTGGTGTTCCCTGGAGCTCAGTGCTAGGGCCACTCCTGTTTAATATCTTTATTA
>VWZK01017935.1:0-21065 GCA_013396935.1 Baryphthengus martii | reverse complement strand
TCTGTGATTCTGTGATTCTGTGATGCTGTCACACTGCAGATAAAATTTGTCATTCTGTCATTTTTCTTCAGTATTGTAGAAGCCTTTTCCTACAAGCTGGAATCTGAATCAATTTACAGATTTTTTGTTGCTATGATTCACCTTAGTTCTAAAAATAATCTGTCTGATTCTCAGTGATTCGTTGGCAGACATTTCCTAAATACAGACATAGGTTTAATTAGTAGGTTAGTTGAACCTGAATATGCCATTCTCTGATTCTGTGGTTCTATGTCTTGAAATACATGTGCAGTGTTTCTTTTTCAATGTGCTGTGAGGAGATAGAAATGAAGGTAGGATCAGAACCTTGTGTCATGTTTAGTCACATGTATTATTTGGCCTGGTTTCATAATAATCCTTGTTGGATAATGTCAGCTATTCATAACAATTACATGGGGCATAGTGAAAAGTTCATTACACTGAAAAAAAAAAGTTTGAGCTCCTGAAATTTCATCATATAAGTATGTCAGAGTTTTTACCTGTAAAGGTGGCCTGCATGGACTCAGCCTCACCTGGAAAGGTGATGGAACAGCTCATTCTGGAGGTCATCTCTAAGCACGTGGAGGAAAAAAAGGTTATCGGGAGTAGCCAGCATGGATTCACCAAGGAGAAATCCTGCTTAACTCATCTGATAGCCTTCTATGATGGTGTGACCAGCTGGGTGGATGAGAGAGAGCAGTGAATGTCATCTTACCTGACTTCAGCAAAGCTTTTGGCACTGTCTCCCATAACATCCTCATGGGTAAGCTCAGAAACTGTGGGTCAAATGAGTCGACAGTGAGGTGGACCGAGAGCTGGCTGAACTACAACCCTCAGAGGGTTGTGATCAGTGGTGCAAAGTCCAGTTGGAGGCCTGTGGCCAGTGGTGTTCCCCAGGGGCCAGTGCTGGATCTGATCTTGTTCAATATCTGCATTAATGACCTGTATAAAAAGATGGAGTGGACCTTCAGTGAGTTTGCCGGTGATACAAAACTGTGAGGAGTGGCTGACACACCAGACGCTGTGCTGCCATCCAGTGAGACCTGGACAGGCTGGAGAGTTACACAGAGGGGAACCTAATGAAGTTTAACAAGGGCAAGTGTAGAAACCTGGGGAGAAATAACCCCCTGCACCAGGCCAGATTAGGGGCTGACCTGCTGGGAAGCAGCTCCATGGAGAAGGACCTGGGAGTGCTGGTGGACAAGAATTTGCCCATGAGCTAGCAATGTGCCTTTGTGGCCAAGAAGGCCAGTGGTCTTCTGGGGTGCATCAAGAAGAATGTGACCAGCAGGCTGAGGGAGGTTCTTCTCCCTCTCTGCTCTGCTCTAGTGAGGCCACATTCTAGAGTATGGTGCCCAGTTCTGGGCTCCCCAGTTCAAGAGAGACAGGGAGCTGCTGGAGAGAATCCAACAGAGGCTACGGAGATGATCAGGGGTCTGGAACATTTCTTACGAGGAAAGGCTGAGAGCCCTGGAGCTGTTTAGCTTGGAGAAGAGCAGCCTGAGAGGGGATCTTACCAAAATTTATAAAAATCTAGAGGGTGGGGGTCAAGAGGACTGGGCCAGTCTCTTTTCAGTGGTGCCCAGTGATAGGATGAGGGCAATGGACCCGAACTGGAACACAGGAAGTTCCACTTAAACGTAAGGAGGAACTTCTTTACGGTGAGGGTACCAGAGTACCCTCAGAACAGGCTGCCCAGAGGTAGGTTGTGGAGTTTCCTTCTCTAGAGACTTTCAAAACTTGCCTGAATCTGTTCCTGTGCAAGCTGCTCTAGGTGATCCTGCTCTGGTAAGGGGGTTGGATTCGATGATCTCCAGAGGTCACGTCCAACCCCTACCATTCTGTGAATCTGTGACTTTACTTTGTTCAGTTCAGGGCTGAGGCCTCAAAGCGGTATTTATATGGTCTTGTATCAGCCATCATAAATAGCAGGTCATAAAAGAAAAAAGAGGAAAGAACTTCTGGTATAGCAGAAGTTCCATTATATAATTTAGAAATAGATCTTTACCTTATCTGCAAGTATATTTGATTTGAATTTACCGTCCATATGAAGTTATGAAGTCACCGGTGTCACAGGTCACAAGTTACTGCTGTGGAACCCAGAGAAATAAGGTCTGGCTTGGGGTGAAAGCAATGAGAGCTGAACTTGCTTGTTCCTTCAGCAACCAGCTGCAGAAGGTGGTTTTGGGTACCCTTTCAGATGGACTACATGATTTCCCCTTTCTGTGTTTCAACAGGCCTTGAATAGGGGCATCGCTGCTGTCAAGGAGGATGCTGTGGAAATGCTGGCCAGCTATGGGCTGGCATACTCCCTAATGAAGTTCTTCACAGGCCCAATGAGTGACTTCAAAAATGTAGGTCTGGTGTTTGTGAACAGCAAGCGAGACAGGACCAAAGCAGTTTTGTGCATGGTTGTGGCTGGCGCTGTAGCTGCTGTATTTCATACTTTAATAGGTAAGGTTGCTTCATGTCTAATTAAATTTTAAATTTTAAGTCTTGAATTGTTTCCTTCACCGGTTCTTCAAACTGATTAATCTGTAGGTTTAAGATTTTGTTTATATATACAATAGGAGATGCAAAAGAAATTCAGTCTCTTGGACTGGTATCATGCCCATCCTTGCAATTTTTATTCCTTTTTAAAGAGGTTGTTAAGCAGCAGATTCCACCCCCAGGGCTCTCCAGCCTGGCAGCAAAACAGGCTGCTGATCTTCAGTCAGGTGTGTGAGCAAAACTTTGGCCAGGTTAGCAGATCGTATGAAGCTGATAGCTCAGTCTTACTGCCGGGTAGTGATGAGGAACTAGAAGTGTCTGACCAATTGTGTTTAGAAGGACTTCAAGGTGTGCTTGATAGAGCCATTTGTCAGGACTTGGTGGCATTGTCTGTGTACTGCCCCTGTACCTCTCCCTTTGCAGCTCATCTCACAGTACAAAACTCTAAGCAAGTAGGTGCCAGCATTCTCCTTAAGATATCAGCTACTAGTGGTGATCATCATCCACGCCTGCTGAATAATTCATCTGTAAGAGAAGTAGTTGCGAAGAGCACTTTTTGCTAAACAGAGACTAGCTCCCCGAGTGTACTCCGAAACAGGAAATAGACTAGCAAATATGACTTGAACATAAAAAGTAAGGCAGCCCCAGGATTTACCAGTTTCTGAGAGCCTGGAGAAATGGGATGTCAACCTAAACACCAGCCACAGCAGTACAAAGCCATGTGACTTGGAAGACTTTAACTTCATCCTCTCCAAGAACTGCACCAGATTCTTCGCACCTTCTGGCTCATTCTACAGAGCCAAAACCTCTGGACCCTCAGCTCAGCAACGACGATCATGAGGCGCTGGAGGAAGAAGCAGAGAGTGCGTTGCCTTCAACAGGTAAAATCCTAAAAGCTGGGAGCTCTAAGGGGTAGGAGGAGGGAGGTACTGGAAGAGCCTGCGGAGGAATGTGTTGGTTTCACAGGCAGGAGGGTTGAAGGGACCTACAGGAAAGCTGGGGAAGGATGTTTCATAAGGGTGTGTGGGGATGGAACAAGGGACAGTGGTTTTAAACCAGAGCAGGGAAAATTTAGATTAGACATTAGGAAGAAGTTCTTCACTCTGACGGTGGTGAGACACTGGAACGAGTTGCCCAGAGAAGCTGAGAATCCTCATCCCTGGATGAGGCTCTGAGCAATCTGGTCTAGTGGGAGGTGTCCCCGCCCATGGCAGGGAGGTTGGAACTGGATAATCTTTAAGGTCCCTTCCAAATCAAGCCATTCTAGAGTTCTGTGACCAGCAGCAAGGGCTCATTCCATTGCAGAAAGATGAGAGATGTGAATGTGATGGCAATATCCAGAAGTGTTGTGCAATTACAGGGTAACATGCAATTGAGGCACCCTTCATTATCTCACAAGCAGCACATGCTGGTCACCATATAGAGTAAGAATAGGATAGAATAGNGTCGTGTTTTCTTCTTATTTTTCATTTTTGGCGGGGGGAGCGGAGGCTGCGGAGGGAAGCGCTTTGCTCTCCGCGCTCCGGAGACGGCGCCTGCCGCGGTGCGGATGCGTATGGACGAGTCCTCATGAAAACAGCTCCCGACGTTTCCAAAAAAAAAAAAAAAAAAAAATCCCAAACCCAAACAAACCACCCACTCGGATAATTACAACGGTAAATCTAGCTAACTTTTCATTATCTTGCTTTCTCGGTGCTTATATATGTAGATATTTATTGTTTATCTGTCTTCATTTCATCATCCTTTGGTTTTCGTTAATTGGCTTCTCTTGTGATGCTGAAGAACTTGAAATATTGGGGGGTTGAGCAGAGCAGAACTCTGTTTCTGCTTTATCTTAAAGTTGAACTGAGGAATGAAAACCTTCCTAGTTCATATCAGCCTTAAAAATATGTTTACTTGTTTTATTAACGTGAAGATAACTGAGATTTCATGTGACAAAATCCCCTTGAGTTTTCTTTTCCTTAGTTTAATCTTTGCTGATGCTATCTAATATGACATGGATGTATGTTGCTACACACATGTAATCCTGTATGCTGATTGATTTTGTATGCTGGCATTCACATCTGAAAATCCAAGCAGGCTTTGAATTTTTTTTGGTTTACGATGTGAACAAGTGAACTGCCTTCTGTTTTCATCCTAATTCAACTTGTGGATCCTGCCAAGACAAGGTCATCCAAACCGAATCAAGTAGTGTTTCTTAGCCCTGTAATTATTTAGTTTTCTTTTATGTGATACAAACATGCTATGGTTCGTTCGGTTTCCACTATTTGTACAGATTCTTAATCCAGTAAGCTTTTGTTTGAGAGGTTATTAATTTTATACATTCACTATATTAGTTGGATGTTTTATGAGTCTGGGCAACCTCAGGCTTTCTGTATACTATGAAAACCAACTTTAGGATATTATATGTCTTTGCTCTGTTAGATGTTATAATTTCACAGACATTTATACTCTCTACCATTAGCTATTCTTCTTCTTGCAGTAATAACCCAGCAGACATTTATCTGAGGAAATAAAAAAAATAAATAAATAAATAAGAGGTTAGTTAAAAAAAGGTAAATCAGTGTATACATGGAGAAAAGATTGCCTTGTTCTCATGAAATAAGAGAAAATGAGAAGATCATTTGTATAGTTGGTAAAAATGACAACCTGAACTTTGCTGTAAAATATGAGCTAAACTTCCAAGATTAATTTAGGAAAAACTAGACTCTGTTGCTCTTCATTGATTTTGCTTCTTTCCTTTCTGAGAAGTAATTCCTGTATTGATCTACTTATCTGTACATACATGTGCATATACACCTGCACAGGCACATATACCAACTTGAGAATGTCCAAGCACAGGACTTGGGATTCTAGTTTTTGAGCCACAGGGGACTACAAGCAACGATGGGGAAAGGAAAAAGGAGATTTATAACATTTACTTTTCGGCATGTATTTTAGGTACCTTAGGTCGGAGACTGGTCTCAGTAGTCAAAGAAGAGAGACAGGACCCCAGATATCCTTCAAAGTGCCTGGTACATGATTCTCTCTAAACTGCTGCTTGCTGTGATTACATCTCCATTGGAATTAATCTTCCAAAAACTTAGATTCACCCACCATCTATCTTGTTAGTATTGAAAATGGGACAGAATATGCATTTGTTGATTATTGCCAGATTGCTGAATATTAAGACCTATTGACCCGAGACAAATATTTTGCTTAGGGGCTAAAAATAATCTTTGTTCTTGAACATACAAACTGCTGTGTGCTGACATGGCACACCAACTTTCTGCAGTGTTGTATTAAACAGGAACATGGAAGTAGGGAGCATTGTTCCTTCTGCACACAGGACAGGAGTGGTTAAGTGACTGGTCAGCTGTGTTGCTCAAAGCATTAGGATCTTTGGGGAACAGTACTGTCTGAACACCACCAAAGGTACATCAGTGACCTTTGCATCGAGTTGTTTTAAGGTGCTGTAAGCACACTACTCTTGGTACCTCTCCCTCTTCACAATTACCAAATTGCCATTCATTATCAGAAGGGATGATAGCTACTTCTTTCTTTGGTGTTTTCTGCCAAGACTAGATTTCTGCCAAGCCTGCCATAAAATATCTGAAAGTTTCTTCATTTTGATTGTGGAGACTGAAGCACTTGGAGTGTCAAAGGATGGAAAAAAAGGTAATTAACTCCAAGCCATTGTGAAATGTTAATACAGTAACCAAAAAATATTTCTAAGTAAGTAAAAAAAATTCTGCTTTCTTAAGAAGAGATTAATCAAGCCTCTGTTGTGACTTTTTTTTCCCCCCAGAAGTTTTGGACTGTACAGCTTTCATTGCCTTCAGTGAAACCTGAAAATAGCAACTTTCCTTACATATTTCCTTGCAGCATTCCTCCTCCTTTCTTCCCCATTGTGAGCTCCAAATTACCCATCTTTATTTTTTTTTTCATCCAGGCAGCAAATGAAAGGGCTGACAATGCATTCAGGCAGGAGGCACTCACTGCTTGTAGAATCTGACTTTTCAATACTAAGATTCCTCTCAAGATGAGGTTACAGACTAAAAGGGCTCATGCTGCACACAACATCTCTTAAGTGCTCACAGCATTGTGTGCCAAGTCCATATCCGAGGAAGACATACCACTATTTTAGTGTTTAAGAGGGCACGAGTGATTAAAATTCAGATACTTTTAATAACTTACTGATGCACAGCTGTAAGAAGTTACAGCTCTGAAAGAGTAACAACCTTTTGCCACATTTTCCTTTGTTATTAATTAGAAAAAGCCTTATATACTGCCAGACTCAGTGGCTTGCCCCTAGTATTAGCCCTTCACCCAGAAAGCAGGAGGAAAATGCATAGCTTCAGAATAAAAGAGAATTCGACTTTAAGACAGCTTTAGTACTTGAAATTGATTTTTATACTTTTGTCTTTTGAATGACTAATTTCCACCAGTGGGTGTCCATTTAACCTGTGAGATAACTTTAGAAACTGCTGGAGGTAATTTGTACCATAGGATTTTAAGCAATTAATATTAGATACACCACATAATGCATTTATATGTGACGGGTTGTGTCTCTTGGCTTTGGATACTTTTTTTCTTTTAATGTCACATTCTTGCCTGCAGGGTTTCTCTGTAAATTTATGATCACAAACAAGGGTTACAGACTCTCTAATTCAAGCTTCAATTGTTATGGCACTTTTATACAAATGCTCATTTACTTTGTCATAGCATTTAGCAAGACGGATCAGTCAATGTGACCCATTATTCCGCAACTATTGTGTGAAGAAGTGATTCTATCAAAAATATGTCCCCAGTTATATTTTTTTTTTGCAAACTAATTATGTATATCAGACATAACGTTGCCCTCTACTACTACATTATGTTGGCAAATGTAAGAAAGTTGGAGATGTTTCAATGCAAAACCAAAACAAAATATTTCTTCAGTTGACATTTGATGTCCGCGGTGGGAAAGTTGCGCAAGGCACTTGCTCCTGTGAGGCTTACTTGGAAATGGAAGAGTTATGAAAGTGGGTTTAACTCTCCCATCTGTGAATCTCTGTGAAGGCATTTGCAGGTTTTCTGCCGGACAGAGGCAGAGATCAAAGGCTGGATAACTAGTTTTAAATAGCAAACATAGTTTGCTCTACAATAAAGCATCAACAGCACCACAAAAAGCCCAATCTAAGGCCTCTCACATCACTAGCTTAATCAAAAATGTAAGAGGACTTCTATAAAGTACTACTTGTGACATTGTCTTTCGAAAAACTGCTTCAGCGTACAAACAAGTAGACTCGCTGAATGTGTTTATGCATTACTTCTTCTTACCACAATGCAAGCTTAATTTTGAAAGTTTTGAGTGGCAAGCAGCCCCAAATTGAAGATAGGATTTATCAAAATGATAAATATGATCACTTAAATTCTATTTTTTATTATTTTTCCTCAGAAAAATCTTTGGCCTGATTCACTGCATTTTGCAAGAAACCATTACTCCACTATGTTAAGTGACAGTGTTACTTTTTCAGGCTTTGACTGAACTGGCTTTTTGTTGACGGTGGAAAACAGAAAAGTCTGATGGCAAAAACATCCAAGAAAAAAATCAGCAAGTCAGCTGGCCCATGTGTAAACACAGTAGTTATGCCTTAGGCACTGAACAGTTAAAAAGTCTTTCTTTGCCACAGGGAATATTGTACTGCATCGATAGCTTTTTAGCAGGGTTGTCACTATGAGGTACAAGGTGAGGCTAAGAGGATCTAGCTACATACTTGTGTGCATCAATACGTGTGTGTGCTTATATGTATATGTAGACAAACACACATGCCATTTCATGGAGGCCAAATATAAGCCCCAGATAAATGAATAAAAAGTTGCAATGAGTTACGAAGGAACATTGGGAATGCATCCTGCTGGAGAAAGAGGAAAGGAGAGCAGAAACAAAAACTAAGAAAGTCACGGAAAGGTCTGATTCATTTTGTATATTTTGGACAGAGTAGGTGAGAAGGGCTGGAACTGGCTTAGCTAAGCCAGAAAAGCTACTGCTTGTGCAGTAATGAGAGGTGGATAGAATTTGATGGATGTTTTACGATAACGCAAAACCAGGAATTCCTCCAAACTCTACTTTGTACCTATTGAAGTGTGGTTGCATTTGGCAGCTTTGCCTGACTTGAGAACTTCTGAACTCTGCTGATGTAAGTCACAATCAAAAAGACGATAAATTTAGAAACTTTTGACCTTCAATGTAGAAGTAATGAGCATTTAATTACTATACCTATGGCTGTGTAGTCATGTCTGCAATAACTACTGTGGGCAAACAGACAACAGTCAGTTCCCTCTTCCCTCTTTTTCACAGTAATGGGAATAAATGTTTATTTTAATCAAGTTTCATTCCTTTTCCCCATAGTAACACTTCCTTCCTAGAGCTGTCTGTAGTTGGCTCCCTACAGCAGCTGAAGAAGGAGAGTAGGACAATTAGCTTGGGTCTTTTCATGGACAGGAATGACAAATGTTCTCTGCTTATTGCTTCCTACCTGTGACAGAGGACACAGCACTAAGTGAATCACTCTGAAGGTTAGCAACATAGTGTGACTTCAGCATCACATTGCATCTTCTCTCCTCCGTCTTTCTCCCAGTCTCAGCATCTTTCTTACCTCACAGCAGCTAGGTTTCAGGCAGACCACACTCTCCTCATCCTCAGCTGTCTGAGTTTCCCGGTCTTTTGACTTCCTGGATTGTTTCTGATTGCACTCAAATGAAGGCACTTTCACTGCTCTGACTGAAAAACTTTCTGTGTGGGCAGCAGTAATCATCGTGGCTATTGTTTTCCCAAAGTCCAGAAACCAGTGTACCTAACACTTACTCTAGGGCTGTTGCAATATACGAAAACTGAGCATTTTCCAGTTGTAAGAGCAGATGATTTCTTTGTATTGTAACCACATTTGTTAGTCTCTAGATACACAGATTTGGGCCATAACTGGATGTCCGCTGAAAAAAAGTGATCCTTCCTCTGGGAGAAAAGGAACATATCCCTGTCTTTTTACCTAGCATAAATGGTGTTGATTTGATAGCATTAAATCTATTCCGTTTATTTGTAGTAAGAATTAAATTTTCTATGAAGTTCAGTATGGAAAAAAAGTAGCTATCAGTACTAATACTGTTATCCTTAGCTTTGAGCTAGATTATAAAAGATCAGCATGGCTTGGACAAACCATAGTAGTAGGCGGTGATGGAGCCCACAGAGTATAAGTTTCCTAACTCACTGTAATGACTGTGGTTCACTGAGTCACTGATGAGAAGAGGGTGCTCTGAAACTGAGAGACAACTGAAACAGAGAGGTCTATGATCAAAATATATTTGGGAAAGATTTCAGGTAGTGGTTTATTGGTATCTCAACCACTAGAGTATGTAATTAAATTTGGACCGCATCTATATTGTTCATAGATGCAGCCCATCCAGTTATCATAGTATTTTCCTCCAACCACTGTTATTATAAATTCTAGGACAAGCTTCTGACATTGCCAAAGACACAAAGCAAGAAAGGTAGCTAGGGTGAAAATTCTAGGAGAAGTTTGTACCAGTGTCTGGAAAACTTTACTCAGAAAATAGGCCTTAATAACTCCTTGTAACAACTGCTGTCAGGTTGTAAGGCTTACACCACTTATGGTTGTCCAGGGTGAAATGCTTGAATGAATAAGCAAGAATTAAAGTATTAATTAACAATTTAGCTGAGGGAATAAATTGTACACTTAGTAAGTGTGCAGGTGATACAAAGCTGAGGAGGAATGCAAATGGGTTAAACAACAGAGTTATAATTTAAAGATGCTTTAAGAAAAGTAATTCAACACAACAAGTATAAAGGATACTGTTGGGCAGGAACAGCCAAGAGTGCAAACACAAGAGCGGAAAATGGCTGACTGGGCAGAGATGTACATCCCAATATGTGTCAGCAATATCAGAGCTGATTCATGTTCAGATGATGTAACCGGTGGATCCTTTTTGAGAAATTGAATCTGGGGTTGTAGGACTGTTCTGCAATGGGGATGTGCTAGGAACCAAGGTGACCCCAGCATGGGCACTGCCCACTGAGGGGACATAGCCAAGTGCAGGCAGGCATAGCTAAGTTCTGGTAATGGGACCCATCGACAGCCCCAGCGTAGTGAGGGGATGAACTAGGGCCAGGGGCCACTGAGGTTGCAGCCAGGAGTAAAAAAAATGACATTGACAATATTTAATGACATAGGAAAAAATCCAAAGGTATCAGACAAAACAAGCAAATAATATAATCATTCATTCAAGAAAACAAGTCAGACTTTAGAAGTCTAATAGCATTTTAATCTCTGTAAAAGATGCATTTAAGGCTGTTGATTTCTTTCCTAGGGAAATGACTTCCATTCTGTCCCCTCTAACATCCATATCTACATAAACAATATCCTGTGTTGGGCTTGCCCAACATAATGGCATCATTACCATCTCTTCTGCACAAAGAATTTTTACATTAGGGTTATAAATTAAACTCGTTCTCACTTTGCCTTTTGCTGAAGGCTTTTAATTTTTCCTTTCAGCCAACCTTTACTCTTCTCAAGTACTGTACTGCAGGTCTTATTATGAAATTACCTTAAGATTGACATTTGCCAGTGGCAAAAAGGGCTCCTGCTGTTTTGGAAAAGATGAAATGTGTGTTTCTTTTAATCTACACCAAAAGCCTTGGGTGGTTGGCGGGGGAGGTTAGGGTTTATTTTGTTTGTTTGTGTTTTGTTTTGGTGGTTTTTATTTTTGTTGATGTTTTTATTTAATATTTTGCATGTATATTTCTAGTATAAACAACTATTTTCTATTAATTATCAGGATCTGTGGGTATGTCCACACTGTCACTTCCCTGATTTGCTGTTAAGTCCCTATCTCCTGATCAACCAAACTGTATCAATATTAGTTTGTTTGGACCGTGTTATGGAACAAACCAATCAGTTTCCTCCAAGACAAAAGCCAGGTGTGGATTTTAATGTTATTTACTTAGGAGATCATTTCAAATAAAGGCAATAACTAAAAACATATCCAGACTGGGATCTTTCTGTCCTATATAGGATTTGCCAGTGCATTCCCAGCAGACATTCTGCCCTTAAGGGCTCACAAGCCCTCATGCCACGTCCAAGGACATGCAACCTATTTCTCCTTCGTATTATGCTATCAAACTACCATTCCCTGTGTTAGTTACCATGCAGTGAGTGGGCACAGTTGTTTGCACTGCTCTAAATGTAGTTAGCATGTATATTGTGGGCCCCAGACAAACAAGATAAGGAGCAGTGATCTCCCAGCAATAAAGACTCCTTTTCTGTTTGTTTTAGATATGCTTGGTTCAGGCTTTAGTTTTTTGTTTGCATTTCAGATTTTGACAATGGCCTAGTGACACTGTTTTCTGCTTGAGAACCCAGGAAACTACAGGCCAGTCAGGCTCAACTCCATCCACAACAAGGTGATGGAATCGCTCATTCTGGATGTTATCTCTAAGCATGTGGAGGAAAAGGTTATCAGGAGTGGCCAACATGGATCCGCCAAGGGGAAATCATGCTTGACCAATCTGATAGCCTTCTATGATGGCATGGCTGGCTGGGTAGATGAGGAGAGAGCAATGGATGTTGTGTAGCTCAGCTTCAGCAAGGCTTTTGACACTGTCTCCAATAACATCCTCATAGGCAAGCTTAGAAACTGTGGGTTAGATGAGTGAACAGCAAAGTGGATTGAGAACTAACTGAATGACAGAGCTCAGAGAATTGTAATCAGCAGCACAGAGTCTAGTTGGAGGTCTGTAGCTCATGGAGTTCCACAGGTGCCAGTACTGGGTCCAGTCTTGTTCAATATCTTCATCAAGGACCTAGATGAACGGACAGAGCATACCCTCAGCAAATCTGATGATGATGCAAAACTGGGAGAAGTGGCTGATACGTCAGAAGGCTGTGCTGCAATTTAGTGAGACCTGGATAGGCTGGAGAGTTGGGCGGAGATGAACCTAATGAAGTTCGGAAAAGGCAAATGTAGGGTCCTGCACCTGGGGAGGAATAACCATGCGAACCAGTACAGGCTAAGGGCTGACCTGACAGAAAGCAGCTCTACAGAGAAGGACCTGGGACTCCTGGTGGATAACAAGTTAATCATAACCCAGCAGTGTGCCCTTGTGGTCAAAAAGGCCAACGGTATCCTGAGGCGCAATAAGAAGAATGTAATCATCAAGTTGAGGGAGGTTCTCCTCCTGCTCCACTCTGTCCTAGTGAGGCCACATCTGTAGTACTCTGTCCAGTTCTGGGCTCCCCAGTTGAAAAGAGACTACTAGAGAAAGTACAGTGGAGGGCTACAAAGATGATTAGGGGCCTGGAGCATCTCTCTTGTGAGTAAAGGCTGAGAAACCTGGGTCAAATTAGTCTGGAGAAGAGAAGACTGGGAGGGGATCTTATCAATGCTTATAGATATCTAAAGGGTAGTTGTCAAAAGAATGGGGCCAGACTCATTTCAGTGGTGCCTGGTGCACAGTGACAGGACAAGGGGCAATGGACATAAACTGGAACATAGGAGGTTCCATCCGAACATAAGGGAAAACTTCTCTACTTTGAAAGTGACAGAGCCCTGGAATAGGCTGCCCAGGGAGGTTCTGAAGCCATTAAAAATCCACCTGGGTGCAGTCCTGTGCAACCTGCTCTAGGTGAAACTGCTTTAGCACAGGGGTTGGCCTAGGGGATTCCAGAGGCACTTTCCAGCCCCTACCACTCTGTGATCCTGTGCAAGCAGTCTCTCCAGTCCAGGGCCAGTCAGTTACCACCAGACAGACGACAAAATGAAACAGCAAGATGAGCAGCCTAGGATGCTTCCATTAGTTTTTGGCACAAAAGTCAGAGCTGCTTTGAACTATCTGCAAAGACAAATTTTACCTAGAAAGAGACCTATATTTGAATACAGCTACTAAGGTAAGACAAGTAAAGAGGGCTTAAGTGTGGAGTCTGTTCATGACTGTACTGGCAATAAGTACCTGCAATGGGTGAGCTATCCAGATCACCAAGTAACAGCAAAGAATGGGAGCTTTCCAAATGCTGACAGTTTTCTAGAAAATGACTTGCTCTTCAGTGAAGCAGTTGCATGGTCTCTAGTGAACAATCTAAGCCATGATATGATATGATATCATGACACGATTTGATAGTCACACTGGAATTCTCAAACCACTGTAGCCACCTAAAAGCCAAGTTTGTCATCTGCATTTCGATGCGTGATCTTTAATCAGGGGCAACAGCTCTGGGTGTATATCTTGTTTTTAAGATGACCTATTAAGCTGTCATCTGTAGCTGCTTGACCTATAACAAATAATGCCATCAGGAGAAACAAGAACTAAAACAGAAAATGGCTTTACTTGCTTTCATTAACATTCAGTTGACACTCCAAAAGACTGCAGCTGGGCTAACATAATCATACATGGAATGCAAGTTCACCATGATCGTACACACCTTAATTACCTTTTTCTAGCACGTTTATGTTTCTTCTTTCAATTCTCAGGTAACAAGTCAAGTCCACCGTTCATTAGCCCTACCCCTGATCTTGTACTGAAACTATTTATTGGCTCTCCTAGTAGTTTATGAGACTAATGGCACTCATGTCTGTTATATATTGCTACACGCAAGAAATAAGCAGGAAACATGCAGTCATTTCAAACTATTAAGTCTCTCTAATCAAACAAAGAAAAGGAGTTCATAGATAGACTGAAATTTCACCTGTTTTTTAGCATTAAGAAGCTAAATTCAAAAATGGTACCAGAAAAGTGTGAAAAATATTAACTAGAAAAAGCAGACATTAGATTTACAGTGAGATAATTAGGAAATCCAGGTGTTAGACTTACAGTGAGATTCTTTGGGGAATTTTATGCATTATCCTTCATAAGTAGCTGCTGTCTCTATGGGACATATCACTGGCTACATGAAAGATTCCTGTCTAAATCATGGTGTTTAATTTCAGAAAAGTAGTAATTAAATTGTAACTTCAGAATTGTGTAAAGCATGTCCATCATTAATGACAACTAACATTAATTCTGCATGTAGCAACAACTTAATCTTTAAAAAGAAAAGAGGATAAATATAGCTTGCACGTTTTCATGGCTATAGAATACAGCATTCTGCCATGAACAGTCCTTCTAAGTATTTAAACACACCTTCCTCCTTGGGTACTGGAGGGAAAAACAGAAGGCATAAGGTAAAGGCTAGGTTGGGAAATCAAAGAGTGGGAGAGGAAAGAAGCGAGGAGCTGTCAGTGGTAAGAACAACCCTCAGACTGCAGTCACAAAGAAAGAGAATTTTGTTTAGGTGCAGAATGCGAAATGCATCTTGACTCTTAAAAACTGCAAAATAAAGAAACCTTAACTGAGGAGCAATAAACCAAAGAGTAGAACTACATAGTTTTGAAAACGCATTCTGCCTTCAGCATCAAAATATTTCATCTTGTACTCTGAAGAGCTAACGTCGAAGAGCAACTGCAACTGATGGAGCTGGGGAAAAAACATTTGTGGTGAACTCTATATCCACCAAAATAATACTAAGTAAAGCAGTAAAATGATTTGTGAATACACCCAAATTATTTTGCCAGAGCAGACTCTGAGAAAACATTATTGAGCACAGAGACCTTCAATTTTTTAACAGTTTTGATACAGCAGTAAAGGAAGATAGTTGCAACAGGATAGCAGCATTTCTGTTTCCCTAATGGTTCAGTAATTAGAAAGCGCATTCCAGACAATTTCTTGCACTTCAGGGATTTCTCATCTTGCAGCAGTATTAACCTCAAAAAGGACTATACTCTGTGGCTCTCCTGCATGTTACAGGCTGTTCTTGAACAGCTTGGAGCCACACAACAGTAGCAAGAACAGCTCTCTAAGCGTGTTTTTATGGCACTCTTGAAGGCATAGATGACCTGCTTCAAAGTACCTTTTTCTACATTTAAGAGGGAGACCCTGAAATGGGCTTTGGTTAGTAACTGTTAGGAGAGAGTAGGAAGAAACCATCCCTTTGCATTGCTAGGTGTGCAGGTGCATGCATTTGGAACTGCTTTACCCTTCCCCAGCACAAACAGAGTGCACCTCCGCCAGAATAAAAGCATATAAAAAGAAAATTAAGGGATTTGATTTACATCCAAGTGAAGAGAGGAACATGTTTGTTTTTTTTGGCAAACTCCTCTTTTCAATACATATTTGCAGAAAATCCCCGTATATCATTTTTTTCTCAAGACCTATTTGTGAAGGCTAGTTGATGCAACATATGAGAGAAATGTGCTGAAAATACATGTAGGATGAAGCACCATTTACACAGGAAGGAGCACTGTAAACATTAGGAGCTGCTTTAATTCCTCAAAGCTTACTTCATCTAGAAATGTAATTTTGACTTTTTACTGCCAATTCTTTTCATAAAAGGAATACTTATTGTAGGTATGACCAACGCCTTTGTTCCCGTAACTGTTATGGAGGAAACTACTTATGCAATGTCACAATTTTGTAATGTGTTTTCTACATATCTACTGTGTAGTACACCTGTGACTAAATGATTTTTAGCTTCTCATTTTTTTATCGAGACAATGTTGTGCAGACTTCTTCGGCAGTACCTTGACATAAAGTTTTGTCTGTTGAGCCCAAACACATTTATCTTCTGAAAACTCATTCATTTAATCTAGAGAAGCAGAGATTATTTGAAGAATGATAACATTACATGGTCAGCCTGAAAATTAAGCCATTTATATCAAAGAGGTTTGTTCTTGTACAGCTATAGGTATGAGTCACTGACCTAAGAACTCAAAGCATGGCAGGGATATTGAAAATAAAAAAAAAAAAAATAAAGATTTTAATAAATTGGTTAAGTAATAAAAGAAGACAGGAAATAAAATACTTGTTCATCCTGACTGAAACAGAAAGCTTCTTTCTGGGGTAATGAGAACAGATCATATCCCTCATGTTCCCTGTTACAAATCTTCTGGACAACACCTGCCAAGCAAGTGCTATCGCTGAATGTACTGCCCTTTAAAGAATTGTAGGAATCAATGAGAGTAATGATGAAAAAGTATTACTCTTGCTTTCAGTAAGAAAGACTTTGGCACTCTGTCTGCTTTCCTTAGACTCTCCTCTTCCTGCCTACAACAGCTGCCAGCTCTGGAACAGCTGAGCTGAAAAGAAAAAAAAAAAAAAAATTATCCTGGAGGGGCAGAGAGACCCTGTGGGTAGAACAGTTCTTCTCAGGCCACAGCTACCTCCTAGCCAGGGAGAAGATAGCTTTGATGGAGGGTGATGAGAGGGGGGAAAAAAGAGGAGAAAAATATCATTTTTTTCCTTTCTTTCCATCTTCATCTCCTTCTAAAACCTATCCTCAAAGTGAGACTCAGTTTTTCTTGTTCTATAATGGAGGGAACTACAAGAATCTATTCTCACCTCTCTCATTCAGTGTCTTTGAGCATGAACTGTGTCACACGTAGCATTCGGGCAAGAGTCTCATCTCCAGTATCTACAGGGGAGCAGCTCATATAGCACAATAAACTGGCTTAGAGTCAATTCAATTTAGATCAAAGTGATGATAATGTGCTAAAGGAAGCAACTGAAGAGGTAATTCAGGTGATGTTTCTGTCTTCTAAAAAGTTATCTAGATAGCTACTCTTACGCTTTTTGCTTGTTTGCGATTTAGGTTCCAAGTTACTTCTAAGTACTCCATTCCCAGACCCGATTGTTTTTGTATGCAAATGCTTGTTTGTTTTCCACTCTGGTTTAGATATGTGATTGAAGTAGTCAATGAGACGTAAAAGAACGATCCCTATCATAACTAAGGAAATACACGAGGAAATGAATCGAGAAGTTAAAAATATTCCTAGTGCAGTCTCTGCTTCTCCGATTCTTCACTGTCCTAAGAAGCTTGTGGCACTGGGCTATGTGTGTAACTATAAAAGCAAAACCTTACTTGAACAAGCTGTCCTACTGTTGACTTGCCATCTCTCAGGAGCACACACAAGCCACCACCACCCCTTTATGCTCAGCACTGACTACAGCAGTGCTTGTGAGGGAGTTTTGAAGGCACGAGGCTTGTCTTGGAGAACAAGGTTTGACGCACATTGTCTGAGTTACTGCCTCTTCTCCTTGCATCGTGCTGAGGAAACCAAGCTAATGAAGATAGGAAAGCTGCTGCTATTTCCAGTCTCACATGATCTGTGAGGGATCTACTGATCCTGGAGTTTTCTCTCCTGCCTAGTTCCTCTAAATGATGGGCAGCCTCTGTGAGTGGGCTGCAGGGTGGTTATTCCTTAGCAAGAAGGCAGGAGCTGGGCCGGACTCTGGGATAGTGTCTTGTTTGGAGCAGGGAAATAGAAAAGTCATTTCTGAGCTGGGGGAAACAAACGGATTTTAAAAGTTCATCAAGTCTGAACTAGGCATTCTGGTAAGAGAGTATGAAGACTGTAAATATGCATATGAAACGTGATCTTAAAGAGGCTGCTAAATCAAAATGCAATAGAACAAACACAGATGATAAGAAAGAGATGGAATAATTACAGGCGAGAGACCAAAGCAGAACTTCTGTTATATCATCTACCTGTTTTTTCCCCTCATACCACCCTAGCACTCCCTCTAGACCTCTACAAACCACACAATATACTGTCAGTTAGCAGAGCACTATCTGGGGATTAGATACTGTGATTAAAAACTCACAGAGACTACAACAGAATAAATCGAATTATGTAAGCAGTTATTTTTCATAAATTGAAATTAGTTACCTTTTAAGAAGTCAGAATCACAATCTAGACTGTTAGCAACTATTTTGAAGTATTTCTGAGTGTAGTTTGTGAATGCTGAAAGGGAGCACAGCAAGCCATTTTTGTAAACAAGTTTATAATGCTGACTCTTGCACTGGGATATACATAAAAATCACTTCAGAAGTGCTGGCATAATGGTCACTTCCAAGACACGTGATATGCCAAAGTACAATCAGGAAGAGCGCAAGCAGGAATCACAGAGTTGGTTTGAGGAGGGAAGGGCAGAGATCACATGAAAAAGGGCTCCACACTTCAAGGAGGCCGAGGCTGCCCCTTCCTGCAATATGTCTCTCAGAGCTGGCCCTCAGCTCACAGGTTTGGATTTAACTTCATCCTCTGTCAAAACGTGACTTTGGTCTCACCATATATTCTCCCTATGTCTCACTGTACCGACATGTCAGGCAAAGTGAAGAATGTTCCCCTATTTAACAAAGAACTAGGAAGAAAAATACGTCGAAGCGTAAGAGGTACTTGAACTCTGCAAGGATGGGCCATGTGTGTATTGCTCAAATAGACACATCTTCCCATGACAAGCTTCCCTGTGGCTTCAAGCTCAGGGCTACTCAGTCTGTTGCCTTGGTGTGGGAACATGCAAATGCACCTGCAAATAAACTTTAAGCAGGGCGTGCAGTTCTGGAGGCCTCCACACAAGAGATGTGCCTCTGATTTTATCTGTAGCCAGCCTTAAGCTTTAAAGGACGAGAATTAGCAAATGCTGGTTTGGTTTTACAGTTCTTCCCTCCCAGCAAGGTGACAGAAGGCTTTCACAGCTGGCTCTGCTGACCTTTGCAAGACATTTCCATCTTTCCTGCAGGCAGCATTGTCAACTGATCATTGATTTTCAATACTGCTTTTCATCACTGAAATGCTGGCTAATTATCAGGAGGCCCTGCACAGGTTGGAATAAAAAAAAAATTAAGAGTACTTATATCATAGAGCTTAGAGACTCCCAACAAGTTATTTGAGCAGTGAAACTTTTGAAGCTTGCTTTCCTGTAGTCCTTGTTCTTATAAAAGTTTTTAGTCCTTTTGTTCCCTCATACAGATTCTCTAATGTCTGATAACAAGCTGAACACATGCTGCGGCTTCTCCATTAACAGGTGCTTGCCTTGTGTCTATTTGGCAGCGTGTTCTCATCAAACGTAGAGGAGCTCTTGATCTCTTTGCAAGTTTAGTTAAAACTGGGCAATGAGTTCAAAAGGAACTCATGAGGACTGACAGACAGTACAACCTTGTAAGCATCATTTCTCAACGAAACTGGATTGAAAGACTAGCAGCTGACTGTGTGGTAGGCTAATTCAAACCTTCTGTTTCTGTCGGTAAAAAAGAAAAAAAGGTGAGAAAATATTTATTTTTTTTAACGATGTTAATTAGCAGAGTTTCAGTCAGAAGGAAACCAGCTCCCCAGATTTATATTTTTTGTCATTAATAGGGTCTAGAAAAAAGGACAGTTTTATATTCTTGTATGACTAGTAGAAACTACTTTTTTTTTTAAGTGCCCTTTTTTTATTAATTACTGGTGATTTGCTTTGTCAGGGATTTCCACTGCATGGCATCTCTTTTGGAATTATTGCAAAATCATTATCTCTTTAAGGCTGTTTTGAGCAATGTGACAGAGGCCTCCCATAGAAGAATTTTTATCCTTCCTGATTATCGGCTGTGTTCCCATGACAATTCCTGTACTCATGTATCCCAGAATTAGCTCCTAACACGTTCCAGCCTGATGGTGCATCAAGCCCACTCAGCACTCTGGAATCTACACGTACGCGATAGGCTCTGAGTGTGTGGGGAAAGGAAGGTCTCTAATTTGGGTAATAAGACTATGTTATTGAAAGATGGGAGAAGGGATGGACAGAAGGAAGTGGAGGGAGTAAAAGATGCTTAGGTTGATCCCTTTTTCTAATTTTTAATTTTTCTTTTTTAATTTAAATGCTTCATTTCTGTAGGATATAATCTGTTTAATTAGTATATACTTCTGGTGAAATGGAACACTTGCTTGAAAATGACTTAGCAATTTGTCTTCAGAGTCAGCTGGTAAAGCAAGTAGTGCTATATATTGAGTTAACTTCCCTGCAGCTTTCCTTCACTGCACCTTCAGTTCACCTGGAAGCTCACCGTTGCCATGAGGTGTCTAGGTGTCATTTCCACTTTAAATGCTGTTGAATAGCTGGGTGCGTTCCAGCTGCAGAATGACATACCTTTCTCAAGATTGCAACAGTCAGTTTAGTCAAAACCTGAACAAATTCTATTAGAGATGTACTCAAAAGAAACATCTGTACGTTCAGTTCTAGGTGCCAGAATAGTGCCTTACCTGATGGTCCAGCAGGGCCACCAGCTGAGAAGAGAGCATCTGGGTATTTTACTACTGCAAACTAAGTCAAGGTCCATTAAAAAAAAAAAAACCTCCCAGTAGGTGCTGGTTTGGCTGCAAACAGCACCGATGATTTGCTAGGAAGACCACCATCATGCTGTCATGTTTTTTGGCCAGCACTAATGTTTCTCAGCCAAGGTACAATGAATTCCAGCCAGGACTTCTGATAGATCCTTGTGGACAGCCAACACTGCTGGCAGAACACGTTCAATGCTAATACAGCTACCTAGAGAGCTGCTAGCTAACTTTTCTGCCAGTAGTTGAAGTTCAGAGATGAAAGCCTTTCTAAGGCTTTCTGGATGTTTTTGCCCCCAGTCAGTTCTCAAGAACCTGTCCAGATTGGAAAAGCAAAGCTCTTCAACATGTCTCCATCTAAGAACAGCCTACCATCTCACCATCTGTCACAACTGCATTTTTTT
>VWZK01017932.1:0-53755 GCA_013396935.1 Baryphthengus martii | reverse complement strand
TCTTTTTACTGAAGACTTGAACTGGATTATATTTCTTCCATGAGAGCTGAGTCTTTCAAGTATTTGGAGAAATGCACAGTACATAATACAATACTATGTCATATGATACTGCGCATAATAAATTCCATTTTCCTGTTTTTCTAGTGAAAACATTCAGGTGACAGATGGTAATTGCTAGGAGATAAAGCAGAGACTTTATTACCCAAACAGATCTGAGAGTGATACAAGTTTCCTAATAACTTCCTCATGGAAGGAGATCTTAATAAATGGATGAAATGAACATTTTCTGTGAAGATTTAAATTCTAATTTAAACTCTGATCACAATCGCCAAGACTTAAGCTTCTTCTCCATCCTGTAACGCTATATTATGAGCTCCAACATCTATAAATGGTCAGAGTTGTTATCATTCAAATTTTAGGTGAAGTTGTGATTCTAGGAGTCATAAGAACATTTTACTGAGCATTGTGCAAATACATAATATAGGGTAGTCCAGATGCACCTTTTGAGTAGATGAGATGATCAAAGGGTTGAAGGGCAAATAAGGACATAGAATTATTCAAGCATCGGTGACAGAGCTGGAATTGCTTAAGGTCATAATAATTCATTGGATCTAGCACTTGTTATTGGAGAAAATGTAATTTCTGCTCCATCAGGAATCAAATGGTCTCTCAACTTGATCATAGTGTCTCCAATGTCAAATTTCACCATTTTTCCTACTTCTAGGAAAGAAAGTTATACTGCCATAAGGGTTGTATTACTAGTAGTGTTCTGTTCTCGTATATTTTGAAAAGGAACAGAAATATTTAGCGTGGAAGGGAAGAATGACTGGTTTTCTGATTTCTTACGTAACGTATTTTGAAGGAAGTATTATTTACCTCCACCATCCTTACTTTTCAACTTCTCTGTTTGCATAAATAACACAAATGGATGTAGATATGGATGCTTCCAAACCAGACAGATGATAGATATATATGAAGTACAAAAATATCTTCTACACCTTCTCATAGCTTTTTACTGAGCCTGGAATTACATCATCAAAAGTATTGCTAACAAATTGAAGCTCCTGATAAAGGAATACTGTAAGATTACACATTGCTAGGAAAAGATTTGCTGCGAAGCAAAAAGTAAATAAAATTTAAGATTTTGCAGTTGAGACTTTTGAATTAAGACAACATTCTGACCCTCAGTATTTCATCACTGTTCTACTACCTAAACAAAGAGAGAAGGAAGAGACAAAAAAGTGTTGACTTTGTATTACCAGCGAAACACTTAGCACACATGACTAGGCATGACCTTTCTGTTCAAACACATGCTCTCATCAACCAGGACAATAGAAGGTGTCAGGCTGTAATGTTTGATATATATTCCACACGCTTAGTGAGCTGGGTATGGCCCATTTTACTTTCCAATGAAGTAAGTGGTCCTGAACACACAATCATTTCTGGTAATTGCTTTTTTTTCTTTCTTTTTTTCACTTTTTTTTTTTTTCCCCCCTCTGCATTGTGATGTTGGATGAAATATTTTGGGTTTATTTTCTTTTTTTTCTGCCACAGTTTATACAGCTTTCTAACAAAGGCATTTGCCTTTGCTCCTAACTTGAGGTTTTGATGATATTCAAGCTGAGGCTATTGTGCGGATAGAATGGTCTTCAGGACCAAATGTCATCAAGTGAATATCCAGGGAGTTGATGACTTTTTGCTGTTAGATATGAAACTAACATATTTGTTTCTTACAGATATAAATTATTAACAGGTCATACTATACGAAAAAAAAAAATATATTCAAAATAGAAAAAAATAGAAAAGAGTAGACCATACTGCTTTCACATAGAGGCAATCTTAACAGTGATAAGAAGACTGTGTAACCAATTCTCTGTACTCTCACTGGAATAAAAATCTCATCTGGTAGCTATAAGGGTGATAAATTACCTCTTTTTCATCTTCTTCCTCATTAATCTTAAGGCTTGGATAGTGCCTTTGATCCCACGACTGATGGAAAAACTGGAGAGAGATGGAAAAGATGGGAGGCAATATCTGGTATTCCACCAGATGTTTAGTCCTGATGTTATTTCTTGTATTGCTTCAGAGTTAGAGTCACAACCTTAGTTATTTCTATTATTTTTTTCACAGAATTCTATGTGTCCACACAATTAAACTCTCAAACTGCATAAGTATGTCAAATTTGTGCTCAAAAGCTTATTCAGTGTCAGTTGTCCAAAGCTAAAACCGTATCAATGACCCTTCTAACAATTCAAGGATTGAACAAGAACATTCCTCGATATTATTCCTGACATAGTCTAGAGATGAAAAAAAGTTAAAAAAAAAAAGCTAGTATAAGAAGCCATCTAAAAGTAAAAAGCAATTGTTAATGTTTGACATATGGGAAATCTAAGATGAGATCTACAAAGCCCCATCTTTATAACTCAAATTGCCAGAACAGTTCAATGTTCCTGTGCTCAGGACAGCATTAACCTGAATAGTTCACTGTTCTTTTCTTGCTGTTGTTGTTTTGCTTCTGCTTGAGAATGACATTTAAGACTATCTTGTTTAAATACTGAAAAAAAGAACTGTTTGTCAGGCTATGGCAGTAAGGAATTCAGCTTTCAAATTAAAAGATTTTCTGAAGAACCAGACTTCTACCTTGCGAAGTCAGCTACATTCTGAACAAGAGGAGGGACAAGAAAATACATTTATTGTTGAGAAAATATGAATATGGGTGGCACTCCATATCTCAGAAGAACGATGCTGTGATATTCTGTCTCCAAAGACAAGCTGAGATCACGTGGAACTCAGCTTTGTTACTAATAAGACCAGGATTTTAACTGAGGTTTGATGACGTGGAACCTACAGCTATGTTCTTAGAAAAACAGTGAACTTTCACTTCGCAGTGAGGCCTTATCCTCTTCTGCTGGCACTCAAGGACAGTCAGCCCAAACCATTTGGTTTGGCTATATTGGGAAAATCTGAAACAAAAAGCACATGTTATTAATTTAGGCTCGGTCATTAAAATGTTAATGAAATACCGGCCACAGTACAGAGCCAGGACAAAAGAAGAATGAGAAAGCAAACACACTGAATGAGAAAACTTGTCAGTAGGCTCAAGTGAGACTCAGCTGTACAGAGGCCTCTTGCTTTAGAGGATGACATAGACATATATTTTAAGAAATGATAGATTAAAGAAAGGTTGAAAGCTAAACTATGGCTTTTTTCTTATTCCATTTTCCTTCCTTCCTTGCTTCCTCCCTTCCTTCTCTATACTTTAAGCCCAGACATGCCGCCAGGCACTGAGTCTTTAGGCACCTGTGACTTAAGGAAACCAGAGTAAGTTTGTCATAATATTCATCATTTTAGAGTCCTACCTGAAAAATCAGGAGAGTAATGCTTATATGCCTTTGAAAAAAATCTGAGGTATTACTGGCTGGAAATTTTATTATCTTGGAAATATAGGCAACTAATTTCATCTTTATTTCCCCAGAAACATTACCTTGCACTAGAGGACTTGACACTACTTACATGCAACACTGTACTGTTTTCTTCCAGGTTTTCTATAACTGTTATGTCTATGTCAGTATGTTTTGCATTTGAATGCAGACTGTTTGGAAAAGTTTTATATAAAAGTAAAGGACATGGTTATTTCAAACCTGTTAGAATGGAGGGGACACAAGATGAGCTTCAGAAGTCCTTTCTAAACTCAACCATTCTCTCTTATTTTGCTCCAAATACACAAATACATCCATGCTTAAGAATGTGCCTCTGTAAGATTGTTTTCTGGAATCACTCTCACTTCAGTCTCCTTATCCCAGGGATGGGTGTGCTGTGCAGTGAGATTTCGAAGTGTGGCAGATTCACAGCCTCACACAGAAAGAAAGCGAAGGAAGAAAGACAAAGCCCTTGACAGCGGGACAAAATGAAGGAGATTCAGTAACAACAAATCCAGCTTTGCCTTAATGCAGTTTATCACATCATCAAAACAAATCCCTGGCAAACGTGGGACAAAACTTCTGAACGCAGAAGGACCCTTTGGTGGTATGGGACTATAATGAAGCATCTGCTGTGCTGAATGCACATAGATACAGCTGGAGCTGAGGAAGAAGTGTTTAAGAAGACAATAAAAACTACCTAGCAACCAGTACACTGCTGAAAACTAGCTACTGCCTCACAATCGCAAAATGAGCACCTTAAGTTTCCTGAGTCACTGTAGAGAACACTTAAGATTATTGATTTTCTTCTGTTCAGCAGTGATATTTTGGGATGTATTGCATGTTATTTGCTTTATCAGAACAGGTGCCAATTAACAAATTTCTTTAATATGTTACAGGACCATATAGTGCCTTTACTAAGCACTGTAGGGGCATTAATGAAGTCTACAGTCACATAAAGGCATCTACAGAACACAATAAAGTGTAATATAGGGATCTCTCAACTACTTCTGGGCAGATTGGTGTATCCCTAAAGCATGATGCCCTTCCACCCACTGATTGTAATGAGGGTCCTGGGGACAAGAGAGAAAACTTAATGCATAAAGACTTATTATGTAGCTTCTGTCTCCACCAATTCAACACAATGAGTTGTCTGTTCCTAATTTAACTTGCCTCTTTTGTATTGACAAAGCCTCTTGTCATGTTAGCTTTCCATTTACACCGATGAAAATAAAGATGAATGCTTTTGTAAGGACTGGAAAATTTTCAAATAGGTCTGTTTGTACACCATCTAATATAATGAAAAATGGACCCATGCCCAGAAATTCTAAATTTTGTCACAAGAGAAGTAATAACTTACATTACCGTTATTCTGTTCTTTGTTCTAGAATTATTATCCACTTTGCTCATAACATCATTCATATAGTCTATTCCTCAGTAGAGAGACATAAACAAAGATAAAGTAAAATAACAACATCTGCCAATTTAGGGTTATTTCCACCCATGAACTTATGTGCCCAGTGTACTTTTCACATGTGTTTATTCTAGGGTGAGAAGCAAAAACTGAAATAAATTATACCTCTTCTGTTTCCATACATTGAGATCCCTGTTTATATGCACCAAGATACTGATTTAGTCAACACAGAGGGGTGCCAAGAAGCTTGAGCGGCAAGAACAGAAAACAGCCCAGAATAAGTGAAATAATAGCTACCAAATGGATTTCTCTTAATGGGAGCTGGAAAGAAGGCCTCAGATTTGCTGCAAAGCTGCCATAGAAGAGAGATACTGCTCTTGACCAATGCTCACCATTTTGACTTATGTTGGTAATATTGAAGAGAAAACTTTGAAAATATGGAAACTCCTTTGCACACAGTTATTCCCCTAACCCAAAAACACATTTGACACTTCTGGGTCATCATATTACGGCCAGGTCATGTAAAAGCAGTCTTTCCTCCAACACGACAGAAAAGGTCTCATATCTCAGGCATTCAAATTATTACAGTAAAAAGAAAGCCCCAAGGAAATTTCAAAGGAGAATTAGCTCATTTCACAAAGACAGTCGTAAGTTAATTTTTTTTTCCAGTTTACTAAAGGTATTTAACTGGCTCCAGTCCTCACAGTGTCTGGGAACATCATAATCTTCTAATATTTACCTTAAACACAGGTCTGTAAGATACGAAAAAATTTTTTTTGTTTTATTGGTGATTCTTTTTTAATATTCCAAATGGGTCTTGTTAATGATTTAATGAGTGTTGAAGAATATTTGATAATCAAAGCATTGGCTTTTTATCTTTTCTTTTTTTTCTTTTTTTTTTTTTTTATGGTTTATTGCTGTTTTCTACAGAAACACAGATACTTCAATGAGATTATCGATGGGAAGATAGCTGAAATCCAGGGAGAAAACTCCGCACGCTGTAGCTACATCTACACCAATAAACCATGTGTACCCTGAAGCATTCCCAGACACTGAGATAAGCTGGCAAGGAGACCAGCATCTATGCTAATGAACTGCCAGTCGCTAGAAGAGCTTAACAGCTTGGAAACTGTCTGCTGGGATCCCTAGAATGGTCTAATTGCTAAATCTTATTCAGGAACGCTTTGGGACAATGTAGTTGTGCTAGGCCAAAATCACACCGTTAAAAACTTCTGAAATAGTACTAGTAGAGATATGTGACTCAGGATGACCTGAGAGAAACCTGAGAAAAAACACCTGACATTCTGGGAGTAATCCAGGTTCAGCTTCTCTCTCTCTCCATCACACACACGCAAAGCAGAGGTGAGTCTGAAAGATTTCACATGCTTCCCGATTAGTGGAGGATAAAGGACCAAGACTGTAACATGCAGTAAGAGAGGACACAGAGTTGCTTGTAGTACCAACTTACTGCCTGTATGACTGCAGTAAGCCAGCACCAGCCTGTGTACAGACTCTCTTGTTATGGCAGTAGTGTGAACATAGCACCACACAATTGTGGCAATAATCCTTCTGGATCTAGACTTGCTCCTCTACAAACACTTTGAGTTTCTCCATCCTAGTCAATGCAAAGATCTTCCATAGTGATTGAGAGACATCTCATGGGAAAACAAAACAAAACTGAACCACATAATGCTTCCCCCCTCCTCTCCACCAGGCTTTGGTGGCTGAGGTTTCTGAAGTTGTCTTCTCCCACCAAAAAATTCTTTTTGCATGTTCCTTGCCCTATCCATCTATACAGTGGGAGTATTTTAACCTCTGTTCGGGTTCCCTTGCTGTCTAAAGTGTTCTGTTTGTCTTAGAAAATTTAAATGTTTTATATAAAGCTATTTTCATTAAAGGTGTTTGAAGTTCTGTCAGACAAATTTTGTTGGAGACTTTATGATCTGATTTAACCAGAGGATTTCTATTATTAAAAACTCAGATTTGGCATTTCACATGATGATCCCCAAAATGATTGTTGCATTTTTTGCTTGATCTGCTATTGGAATTTATTTAATTTTTTGCAAATGCTCCTATATATATTTCTCTTTTTAGTCTGACTCCCTTTCCCCCTTGCTGTCTTCCACCACACACAGCACAAACCTGCAGATCAAAGTAAAAATATCCTGTTATGCACAATATGATTCCTATCTTCTTTTATTGCTGTTGTTGTCAACAGCAGCATTTTTCTTCAAATTGATAACAGAGAATATAAAATATAAACAATTTTACTTCATCTACAGCTGTTTACCATACCATTTAATTGAGAAACTGATATTAATTATGAATAAAAATCACACCACTCCAATTCCAATATATTAATCCCCATGAAATAAATAAGCCCCATTAGTTCCATTGATTGAGATGATATTAATATGTGGTATCTATAAAATGATCTAAAAGCATAACACTAGTGAAAAAAATTTTTTTGAATTCTTGGACTCATGCTAAAAGCTGCCTGTGCCTTCATCTGAAGAAAGTCTGTATAATGTCTTTCAAGCTGCTGTTTGGCTGCATCAGATCTGCTAAAAATCCAAGTTGTTCATATCTAGAAGGAGGAAGCTGAAACAGGCAATTGAGAAGTGTCCAAGAGCACTCAAAGGCTCTTCCAGATGCCCAGTAATTAGTTGTCTTATTGAAAGCCAGAAGGCTTAGATCTCACTTGCAAGATGTAGCCCCTCCTTCCCTGTTCTTTGGTTTGCAAAACCTAAAATCAGACATGTTAGGTAAAAATCTTTATAAATGTGCATTTCAGAATCTTTCAGTCCAAAGTGTAACCAGGGAATAAATGATCATGCAACAGTGATGTACTTGTAATCTAGAATGGATGTGAAGGAAGAAATACAGAAGAGCTGGACAGGATTATAGGCAGAGCCTTTTTGATTGTTTATCCACCAAGGAAGTAAAAAATCCATGAGACCCACATACAAATTTTAGAGTACAAAAAGCTGGGAGCTATTGTAGAATCATAGAATGGTTTTGGCTTTAAGGTCATGAAGCCCAGCCATTAACTCAGCACTGACAAAGATTGATTTGGTCATTGGTACAAACGCAGTTGAAAGGGCGATATTTTTTAGTGAATTTAAGCTATTAAGGCAAGAAGAGAGAAGAGAGAGCTAATTGTATGGAGAAGAGAGAATCAAAGAGGGAAGAAAAAGAAGATGGAAATGACAGTTCTTCTCGCTGAGGAAAGCTCGTGGTCATTGAGGAAGATGAAACAACAATAAAGAATGTGTTCTGTTGAAGAAATCAAGATTTTTGTGGTGGAATGATCAGAACTCAATGAAAGCCAAATCTGAAGAATAGCAGGTGATCCAATGTTGCAGGTCAAATGATCCAATACAGAAACAGGCCAGTAAAGCTGTAGTTTTTGAGTCCTGTTAGGTAACTGTAAACATGAAGTTATGCATTTGGAACACATATATTTTTTCATCTACATGAAGAGGTCCTCTCTACCCGAGCTGGGGATCATTCAGTCCCTCCTTACACATTACTTGTCACTAGACACTTGGCTGGCAAAATATCCATTTCTTTGATGCATTTGTGTGTCATCATTTAATATAATAGACCAAAGTTCATGTTTACTGTGGATAAATGTATAACGCTGAGATGGATCATAAGCACCTATTACTCATATACCATTTTAAAGAGAGTATCAAATTTGTTCTGCAAAGAAAGGACACAAACTAGAACCCAGGAAGTTCCACCTCAACATGAGGAAAAACTTCTTTACTATGAGGGTGACAGAGCCTGGAACAGGCTTTCCAGAGAAGTTGTGGAGTCTCCTTCTCTGGAGACTTCCAAAACCCATCTGAATATATTCCTGTGTGGTCTGTCCTGGGTGATCCAGCTCTGGCAGGGGGGTTGGACTCAATATTCAGAGGTCCCTTACAACTCCTACCATTCTAAGATTCTACGATTCTATGACAGACAAACTACATTTTTTCACTGTGAATGATATGTAGTGCTTACACATACTACTGCAAAGCCTTCACACTTTCAAAAAAATCTGTTTAATTAGTACTAGAGCAAAGCCTGAAGCTAGACCACACCCTCACAAATAGTTAAAAATCAATAAAGGATCCAGGATTTCTCCAGAAACACTGATAATTCTTGTAGTGTTTTGAGAGTTACAAGGAAATTCTTGCTTGGTAGAGGGACAAGTGAGATAGATTACTTTAACCATAGTTTAGAATGGGGCAGTTGCAGTGATTTTTCATATCGGTTCTAATGTATTAAAATACTACAGTGAATTTATTTGTATAACTTGATTCAGAATACTTAAACTTAGTTTATACATAAAACTTGACTGTTTTCTTCTTTTTTTTTTTTTTTTTTTGCTGCTTTTTATAACAAGAAAGGAATTGTGTATTTCCCATGAAATGAAAAATGCAATTCTTGCCCTCCTCTATTTTTAACAGCATTTCTTTGAAGAACTTGTGCAGGGAAATCTGTTAATTGAAAATACTGACAGGATCCCCAGAAGGCAAAAATCCAGCTGAAAATTAGTCTAGAGTTTTATTGAAATATCAGAAGTTCTTGAAACTAATTAACTTCTCTTTGTTGAATGCATGCTAATGGAATGAAACTGTTCCATTCACCATTTCAACATAGCTGAATATTTTTCTTATAGATTTATTTTCTCTGTAACAGTTATCTTAGGACTATTTTGCAAGCATCACTCTGCCAGAACAGAGCTACAGACTAGTAGCAGTAGTCAAACTTTTGTTAATTAGGAAAAAAAAAAAAATCAAAAGTAAAACTTTCCCATCAAGATGTGCATATTGTTTTGTCTACCTTCTTTCTCACCTTCCTTATTTTTTTTTTTTCTTGGATTTTTTTTTTTTCCCTCTGGCCAGGGCGCAGGCATTTGTGTTTTTGAAAGACTGAAGGTCCTTCCTAGCAAACAGCTCAGTTAGAAAAGCAGCCTGCTTAGTAGGTGCTGATGGCACGAGTCCAGTTGTACTCCATGCACAGAGTAGCTTACTGCTGCACAAAACCTGAATTGAAAGCCTCCTTGCTGTGCATAGTGATAATCTCAGGCCCAGAGTATAAATTAGCATCTGTCACAGTCAGCGCACTCCAAATTAAACGATGTCACATCAATTGCTAATTTTTAAGCCAATGTAAGGAGATTTTTACATTTACTCTTTGATTTTGGCAAGGGTGGTATGATTTTAGGATTTTTAATTTTGTTGCTTGTGTTTTTTCTTTAAATCTCATGTCCTAGAAAACATTTCTTTCTGTCCATGCTGATGGCTGTGTAGTACTCAAGAATACCTAGGGTCTTAGCTCTGAGATGATCCCAGACACCCTGAAGACCTGCTCCAAGATGATCTAAAGCATCCCTTAACTCAGGTGAGACTCAGTCAAATCTCCTAAATAAAGCCTGAGCCACGTGCAGTCATGCAGTTTACCTGGACCGACCCTCTTAGAAAGCTCACAAATGTGGCTCATGGCAGCCATTTTTGGCAAAATTTTGAGCATTCCTGGTATATATAAAGGGTGAGGCATGGTTTTGGGAATGGAAATATTAGTGTTTACGTGATAGAGTAGAGCGCAGAATAACAGTCAGTGGCTATAAATATTTTGAGCCACTGCTACATTCCATAATGAGAACTCAAAGGATTATTTTGTATCTGGTTCTAATAGGGCCCTAGGCCATTTAATCTTATCCATCATTGTCTGGAAAGCATTGTGTTACTGATACACAAAGTAAACATCCACCAGTTTATCTCAGGGATCCACTGAACTTAAACCACGCACGAAAGGTATTGTATTTGCAGCTGAAATCAAATAATTGATCTCCGCGTAGTTTACATCTACTTCACTTTTCATGAAGTTCATCTCACAATAAAACAAGTTCATTAACCAAGTGAGGACTAATGAAATATTACTGTAAATGTTAAGGAAATAATTTACAATTCTTAAGTATAAGGTTTTGTCCTTCCACTGCAGTGCTACTTGTTATATATTTATTACACTGCAGTCTAGTTTCCTGGCAAAAAAAATATTTCATTAGCCAGACTTCCCATCAAGTATGAGTTCACTTTACAAATATGAACATTTTCAACTCAGATTAAAAACAACAACAACAACAAAAAACAAACAACATAAACCTCCAAACAATAAAAACAATCCCAAAATCAACATAAAAAAAAAAATCAAACCCTTGAGTAACACATTTATTTTTGGAAATGCTTCCTACTGAAGGTCATTTATGAATAGTTGTTTATTACTAATAATTTTTAAAATACACTGAGAGAACTGGGATGTACTCTATGTTTTTACAGCATTTCACTGCTGGTTAGGCTCAACCTGTCTGCAGGGTAGCAGGGTACATTCTGAGGATGACTTGGACCCAGAATGCACCAAATCCCAAAATCAACATTGTTTTAGCTGTATTAAGTATAGGAGCAGTCACAGCTTGAGTGCAGATCAGCTTGTAGTCTAGCTCAGAAAAGTCTCAGATAAAGAACAGAAAGAAACAAAGGTGGAAGTGACTCATCTGAGGTTATATGGCAAGGATAAGAAATAAAAGTCTTTTCAATCCCCTTTCTCAGGTCACTAAGCCCCACTGCCCTTCTCATTGGAAATGTATTCTGGTCTTTGGATTTGATAATGTCCTTTCAGAGCATGGGATGATGTAAGTTGATTAATGTTACAGACAGGAGATTGCAAGATCACCCAAGGTTAATATGATAAACAATTAGAGAACTTTGGATGCAGTAGAAATCATATTGTCTGACAAGTCTCTAATTGTAATGGCGGTATAGCTCTGAAACAACTCCCTTCTTCAAATGCACAGTCTGCCTTAGCATTGATAATAATTCAGATTTCAGTGCTGTCAGACATAAATATTGCTGATCTCAAGGCTGCTGAAATCATCCCACACCAATAGTTACAGACATCAGCAAGGGAGACAGAGTGATAGCAGAGACAACATCCAGAGAGCAATTCTTAGCTTGCATTGGCCACCAACGCCCTATATGACTTTTAGTTAAGTCAGTCATAAAAGAAAATACTGACCATAAAACCTACAGCTAAGTTCCAAACTGCATATTGGGCATCCTAACAATAATTTTATGTGTTAGAGGCACAGGGAATTCACAGATCTCAATGAAGTTACTATGACTGAAGTCTATCCAGTCAAAAATACGGATGCGAGCACTTCAGCAAATCAAGCTATTTCCACGTCTTGAAACAGATTTTGAAGGAGGCAAGAAGGGCACAAAAGACTGTTAGTACAGGAAAATTTAGGAATGGGAAAAGTCAGAACAGGATCTTAAAGAGTGCAACATGGAGTGTACCGACACAGGGACAAAGGGACTGAATGGACTTTACAATAATGGGTACAAAGAAAATCACAGAAAACAGATACAGATTGGGACAGTGGCACAAGAATGCAAAACATCAATATCCCTGTTCTCAGTTCACTTCAGATCTATTAACTCAGTGTCATTATTGTCCAGTTTTAGTGTGTGGGGGTGTGTGTTCATGCAACATCCAATGATCTGTGAATTTAGGCTTACAACGTCCTTTGGTAGATCTGTGTTACAAATAAGATGACGTGAGTAAAAGAGAATGAGAAACAGCTTTTGCAGAAAGATGAGGAAAACAAACACTGTCCAGGTTTAGTTAATTTAACCAGAATGTTTTCTTTCAGATATTTAATCTTAAACAATTTGCTAAGTTTAACATTCAGAAATAAAACTCTTCAAAAGCTGAAACTGAAAAATTTGTTCAGTATTTGTTGAAATTAAACTTGTTTTTAGCTGAAGCAAGATTTTAATCAGAAGTGATTTGATAGGCCCAGACTCATTTCTTAATTAGTCATGCAATTATTCATGCAAAATTATTCATGCAAAAGATGCACTATGTCAAAATTCAAAGACAACAACATCCCAGGCTAAAGGAAGTAGTGATGTCATAGCAAACCTACAAAATACAGGATAAATTAAGAGAAATCTCACACTTCAAAAGCCTGAGTTCCTGTGAACTTGCCTGACATATATCTGAAGTAAATATGCACAATGAAATTTGCTGATTTCAGATCATACTTTTAAAATATTCCTAAAGAAAAAACCCCACACACCTATATGAAGCAAAACCTCACATATCTTAGTAAATGAAAACTCATTTTATGTATATTTATTTCCATCAGTTCCCTTTAAGATCCCAAGAGCTGATCAGATAGTTGATAGAGTCTCAAAGTGCCACTCTCATTTCTTTGAGAAAATAGAGAAGGTTGTAAATGGTCACCTGCAAATAATTTTCAGATTTATTTATTATCACAGATGTTTAACCATGGAGTGATGGGAAAAGTTTTTAGCACCATTTAATGCTAGAAAAGTGTTGACTATCTGTAAAATTTTTGAATAACTGCACATCGATTGTATACATATAAAGTACCAGAAGGACTTTTTCCAAGACGAAAGAACTGAATTCTACAACGATTTTACTTCAAATTACTACTAAACTGAAGTGCAAAACAGACAGAAGCTAGTCAAATTTTTGGTGCCTGCTTAACAAGGTGAATATTATTATTATTATTAATATAATTTAATTTGAAGTAGAAATGAATAACTTGCTGAAAGACTGGATTCAAAAACTTCTATGATAATAGTAAAAAGTAATGACAGGAGAGAACCTTTGGGTTAAAAAATTAATTGTTTCAGACAAGCTGTCAAGTTGTTAAAACTGACATGCCCTAAATCTAAAAATTTATATAGCCAGAGACCAAGATTTACACTTAATTGTAATTGACTAAGGGGTTTTCAATTCTGTAATGATTTTTGGCACTAGAAATATGCCTGCAAGGTCCAAACACTTTAGAGAAAAATTGCCTGGCAGATCCTTTGCAGGCTTGTTTGATTACAAGATCAGAGTGAATTGACTGGAGATGTTAGCAGCAGTTTCAGGTCCTGGTTCTAGAAACTTTGAAAACATACTGTGAAAGACCATGAAAACTTATGAGCAAGTGGTAAAACATCACTGACAACATCTTTCTTTATCCTGGATGTTGTGTCGATCATAAAGACCATTTTGTTTGAATTGTCATTGAGCTATAGGAGTTCCACAAATAAAACCCCATCAACAAACCAAAGTAGCTTCAATTTTTCTCAAGTATGAAAATTAAGAGTTTAATCAAGAGATAGTGTGTTATTTAAAGCTAAGGAAATAAATAGACTATGAGCTGTTCTAGGCCCTTACTTTCCACTTAGAACTGGAACAAAAGGATTTAGGTACAGAAATTTATCTTTTAAGTTTTTTTCTCTTTTCTCTGCTTTTCTTTCTATTGTCACCTGAGATGAAACAGCTCCAGATTACTTTGAGAAATGTTGCTTTTCTAGTACAGTCAGACTACACAGAAATAATGCAAAGGAAACATAATTATTCGGTTGACTTTTCTAGACATTTCAGCAGAAGTTAGACGTGTTTTATGAAACCTCTGTTCCTTTCTTGCATGAGAATTCTCCATGACCACAAGAAATCTAGCTTGATAAGGATAAAAGATTACCGTCACCATAGCAGTGCCTGCCATGTCATGATTAGCTCCAAGATCACCTTTCCTGTGGAGTAACCTGTACCTGCTGCTCCCAAGAAGGGAGCCAAAGCTGAATTGTGGGTGAGAAGGATATTGAGTTACGTTTAATGGCAGCACCTGAGGTATTTATGAGCTCTGGAGAGCAGGCCCACTTCACTGGCACTGCCTCAATGCTCCTTTTGCTGACAAATAATCAGAGTGAGATCAAAGGCCTTAGCAACCAGAAGGTGAATTTTCCCTATGTTCACATACAAGGGTGACCATTGTAGAAGATGACACATCGATTTCTTAAAAAAAATAGACAAATAAAATATTGTAGATGCCTTTGAGAAAAGTGTAACTGAAAATACTGATGGCTACAAACATGGTGATTCAGAGGTTGGACCCGTGTATTGTTTGTTGGTAGATCTCATGAAATATCCAGAAAAGTTCCACTGAATATCATAGAGGAGGGCTTTTTCTATCTTATGCGTATGTGAAAAGGACTAAAGAGAAGAAAAAGGGAAAGATGTTAAAGCAAAAAACATGTCATGAGATATGGAAGCAACTTTCCCTTTAAAACCTGCTTTTCTTCTATGAGTGTCTGTGAATGTGGCAGCATGAAGATTTTTTTTTTAAAAATCCTTATTATCTTTGTAATAAATGGAAAGCTCTAAAACAAAGATGAGCCAATGGCAGATTGATGGAATCGTATCACACAAAGAGGAAAGCAGACAGCTGGCATTAAACTTTGGAAGAGGGGCTGTTTGGAACAGCCAACAAATGCTGGAGAAAGGAGGAGGGAAAATAAAGGTAAAATTCTAAGAGGGACCTTGATTTCCATAACTTCTGTGGTGGAACTACTTCCCCTGTGTATTGCTTATTTTCCAGCTCAGTAAGGATATGCAAACTCCTCAGGGCTGTAAGGCAGTCTTTAAAGAAACCATGAAAGGCTTGTGAGGAAAAAAAATTAAAAATCCATTGATTGTGTTCACTAAAAAGAAGTTAAAATTTGTGCTGAAAATCAAAGACTATAGAAAATGACTGCTCTAGTTATATACAGCTATATCTTTAACATTATTACTAACCACTGTAAGAAACCAAATACCAATCTAATTCATTTAGATAATTTTTATGCATCTCTTCAGCTCTGAGTGGTGCAAAGCGAAAGACTGTCAGCCAACGGAAAAGCATTCCCCCATGTCAGAATTGAGAGCCATCCAAACCACTGAACCACCCATTTTTGGCACCATTTCATTGTGTGCTATCTTCTCCCCGTCTTCCCCTCTGCAGAAATAAGAACACAAGGAGAAGGTTTGCTCTTCTGCCAAAGTCTATGCAAATATTAATAATTATTTTTAAAAAGATAATAAAAAAGCAAGGTAGTAATATTTTATTTCCATGTCTGTAGATTAAGAAAATAATGTCAGCTCAGACATGAAATATAGGAGAGAAATACGAATTATAATCTGATTGCAACAAAGATTTAACTTAAGAACTACACTCAGGAAACTGTGTGTGTGTAAAGCTGTGTGTGCATAAAGCTGTGCTGCTGCCAGTCCTCCCATTTTTCTTTTACTTACAAACTGTTACTTTGAGGGAAGAAAGTGTGTTCAGCACCTCTTTACTCTGATGATTCAGTACAAAAGAAGCCAAACACTTACTGTATCTGCAATAACTGTTCCACAAATTGACTGCACTGTTTCAGTAAAATAAAATAAAAAAAAAATCTTTAATAAAAACTAAAATCAATCTTTCCATTCCAAGAAAATGTTCAGTGCAGTGTATTTCTAGCCAGGCTAAATTTTCACTTTTGTTACTGAAGGGGGACATTCAAGAGTCAGAAAAAAACCTCAATAATCCAGGCAGTACCAGGAAATAGCATTCAACTGCTTCATGATCATAATCAATCAATACACGCTCCTTCCTTTAATAAAAGGCGTCCAGTTTTCTGATTAACATATCTTCTTTTTTATTGTAGTTTGGCTTTTAAAATATGTTCAGATTTCAAGGTGTGTTTAAGGAAAATAATTAAAACTAGAATTGCCTTTAAGTCACCACACCATATCCCATTTCACCCCTTCTCTATAAATTGAAATGAAGACCAGAATTTTAAATTAGAATTTGTCTACACTTGAAGTGGTAGTATTTATCAGTTAAAATTAAGGGGAAAAAAAAAATAAAATTCTGCATCTAGCTTCATAGGAGTACAGAGCTGAAAAAAATAATCACTCAACTTTCCTCATAAGTTATGGCTACCATTGTTTTCCAGACTACCAATTGGCATAACCGTTCATGCAAACTATTTTTATATTTTAGGTACACCTTAGAAAAGGCGAAATGCAGAAAAGAGAATATGAGTGACCTGAGTCGGCTTATCGCAGTGCAGAAACTCTAATGGTATTCAGATAGTAGGACCTTAACCTAGGACCTTCAAGACAATTAATTCAGGAAGGTAAATATAAGAACTCCTTCCTTACTGCAAGTAAATAGAGATGTGAAAAATAAAATAATTTCCTGATAGAAGTGGGTACTGTAATCAAGGGATTTAGTCATAGCATTAAAAGCAAAGTTTAGGAGTATGATTTCAATACTAACTAGCAGGAATGCAAAGAAGAAATTACTTTTTGTGCTTCTTTTTGCCCTATTGTGAATCTATTTACTTAGTTGGATCTATTCTCCTTTTCTCTAGTGGAAAAAAAAAATAATTGTTTATCATGCTACGAGAAGGAGGCAAGGATTAAAGGAAAAGGTTATTTATAACCCTTATTCTCTGCATAAAGGTACTAATTAAGGTTGTGTTGTGCTTTTTAAAAATAACCTTGCATAAAATTTGGGGAAAAAATTTTTTATCATCTTCATCCTGAATTTCTTGAAATGAATTTTATTGCTGTATTTATAAACATGGGGAAAAGTCATTTTGTCTGTCTTGTCTTGGAAAAAACAAACCAATATTGGTTAAGCTGTAAATTGATAGTCAGATTGAAGCCACTTCTTTTCTTTTTTTTTCCCAGCAAAATAGCCTGAAGTTTTACTTGCCTGATGACATGAAAAGAACAAACAAAACACTACGCAGGTAGACAACATACATCGCCTTTTCCCATCCACTAAGTAGGTCACATTGTCATAGAAGGAGATCAGATTAGTCAAGCAGGACACATCTTTCACAACCCCATGCTGACTGGGCTTGAACATCAGCTTCTCTTGTATGTACCTCGTGATGACACACAAGATGATTTGCTCCTTAACATTCTCTGGCACCAAGATCAGACTGACAGGCCAGTAGTTCCCCAGATCCTCCTTTTGGCCCTTCTTATAGATGGATGTCACATTAGCTAACTTCCAGTCACTGGCACCTCCCCGTTTAGCCAGGACAGCTGATAAATGGTGGAAAGTGGCTTGGTGAGCACTTCCATCAGCTCTCTCCGTACTCTTGGGATGGATCTTATGAAACATCTCCCTACCTCTTTAGTCATTCTGAATTTCCAGTCATTTGCCTTAACAGCTGAGTAATGTTACATTTAATCTTCCCACTTACAGCTTCCATCTCAGATTGATATACTTGTTTTGCTGTATTAAGACAATAGGAACTCCTTTTTTTTTTAGGATTTTTTTTCTATTTTGCTTTTTTTTTCTCCCCAGAATTTAAGACTCCTGACGTTGTTGCCAATTCCTAGTCTTTTGAGTGAAACCAGTTGCATCATAGCACCTAGCACTGAATATAATTTACTACTTTCATTTGGAAAAGTTACTATTTTGCATCTTTTTCTTTCCACTTAAAATATTTGATGACCAGTTTTTAAAAAATGCAGCTTTGCAAAAACTCAGAGAAAAACGAAGAAATCTCACCCAGAGCTGGAATATCTTAACTCGTCTTAAAGCCAGTTCCCACAGTCAGGAATGAAGAAATGACATGACTTTCAGCATACACTCCTGTATTCCTCATGTCATTTATCCACTGTCATTTTATTTAGATTGGAGGCAACTTATGATATGCTTTTTCTTTATATTTTATATTTCTGTAGATTATATATGACAAAATTGTCTTTGACTTTGCTAAACGATAAAATGTTTGCCCAACAATACATTAAAGTACCTAAATGTCATTTTAAACAGAATCAGCAACATTATTTGAATCTTCCAAGACATCAGTGAAGTATCAATTCCACAAATAATATATACAACATCTTAAACGATCAGATAATGGCTCCCACCAACAACAATTGCAAATGCGCGTTTGGCCACATCACAGTTTTGCTCTCTGCATGTCAGTCTTCTACTGCCTCCTTCCCCAGCACTCAATCTGAAGACAAACAAAGAACATACAACTGTTTACGAGTCATCTTAGCAAAGACACCTCAGTAAGGCACAATTCTGAACAGGGACTGAGCACAGTACATTTTGGTGGCAGCAATTTTGGGAATGGTCGTGTTAAAGTTTTCTCTACCAAACATGAGATATGCCCATGTCATTCAAAACTCCAGGTTGTTTTGCTGCACGAGGAGCGATGCTCCCTGTGACTCTTCCAACAGGAGTGTGATGACACATAAACAGATCTGTGTTAGTAGGAGAGGAAAAAAATCTAAGACCATCATAACTCTACAGATGTAAACAATACTTCCAAAGCGATCAAATTATTCTTTCTATAGGGGAAAAAGCAAGCAAGCAAACAAACAACTTCCTACTTTCACTTTCTCATAGTTCTGGTGAGAATGAAATTAACCTTCCTGTGCTTTCCAAATTTCCTAATAAACTTCCAAAAGAGTAAAAATAACTCTGGTGTAAATCTTTCTTTCATCTTGCAAGAATATAATTTCACTAAATTCCCTGTACCTAAGGGGTTTGGGAGAAGATACCTAGGTTGCTTTACATTGAAGTGTGACGCTAACTACTGTACATATCTCTGCCAAGCATTATAAAAAACCCCCAACTAATTAAATTCAATACTGAATAGTTTCCTTAGCAAAGATAGAAAGCAACAGAGCAGATGTAACTTCACCACCTGAGAGAACTCTCATGGGCTTCATTGCATTTTTTTGTATCTGGATTATAACGTAATTTAGTTTTTTTGTCTACTGAGGAAATCCAAACAAAGCAAGCTCACCTGGTGGCATAGGAGTCAGCCCTACAGACAGAAGTTGATGGAACAGATCAGTGTGATTCTTTTACCATTTTTTTTCTGTCCATCACTGTTTCTTTCCATCTGTCATCTGGTATTTTCACTTAACATCTCAGCTTTCAAAAGCTGTTCTTTCACCTTAATGGACCAGGAATTTGTAATCCACCTTCGCCTAAGCAACAATGAAACTTCTATCTATTTAGCCTCTCTGATTTCATCTTATTTCTTTGAGTCCTCTAATGAAGGTATTTTTCCACTTTTGCTCTGGTTGCAGTGCATAGTTGAACACCTGTTCCGCTACCCCCAGGTGTTCCCACTGCCATGACTGGCAAAGCAATCTCCAGCTTTACAGAGATCCTTAAGGCAGAAGCATTTGCTCTTCAGCTCTGAGGCAGCAGCTGAAATAGGTGGAGATTATTTTCAAGTTCTTCTACTAACTGTTCCCAGAAAGACCTGTATTTGCTCCATGACAATAACTAGAGAAGACTTAAAAGAAAACTCACCACCAACAACTTCTACATCAGATAGAGGCTGCATCTCTCATTCAGAAATCTTGTTCTCATTAGTGTACCTTCAATTCAGGCTGCCTGAGAATGTGGAAGCCACTCACACTTGAGCTGAAATTGCACACAAAAATCCCTACTACACCCTCTTTAAGATTCAGGGTCACAAAAGATGTTTTCAAGAGAGTTATCAGATGGTGTGCAAATTCTGGTTTGATTTACAGATCTCCTTGGCACAGTTCTGCTAGTGGAATTACCTTCAGTTATTCCTGCACAATACTTAAGAGCCTAATCCAAAGGGAAAAAACAGAAAACCCTTCCAGGACTTCAAATATTTTTTACTGCCATGATAAAATGCAATATCCAGCTTTTACTCACTCTAGATCATTACAATCTTACAAGCAACACAGGTAAGAATCAAGAAACACAAGTATTTGGAAAGGAGTAATGCCTTATTACAGAACTGAAAGGATTTCCACTGTCTGTTCCTTTATCCTATCTAGAAATATATTTCCTGATTCTGATGTTATGTGTTTATACTGAGAGTCATCTGAACAATGAGCTCCTGGCTACAGCATAAAGATACAGACACAGGTATTATGAGAAAGCTTAAAGTGTTACCAGTGAAATCTCATGAAGTACTGTAGTAGAAAAAAAACTACTGCAGTTCTTACACCTCCTGCATAGGGTTCTGGTTGTTTGCTTTTGTTTATAAAAATTACCCAACAATGTCTCTTTTCAACATTTTTAGTAGGACAGAATGTAGAAATGGTGCACAGTGTTCATGCCTAATTCTTTCTCCCAGCCTCGGCTCTAAAATATTTAACAAGGAACCTCCAATAATAAAGCTGTGGTAGGAATAACTGGGAGAAGATAGCCCTGGTGAAAAAAACCCTGAAGTCAAGGAAATAGTAGGCCATTTATCTGTTGTGTAGCAAAATCTCTTCATTAATGGAAATGAATTATGCCTATTTCTTTCACCCAGTAGTCAACATCTAATGCTAGTCTCAAGAGCAGATGTTTTTGCCCTCTATCTTTGTAGAGACGATGAACTCCCTTTCCTGTTCCTGGATAGATAATGGAAAGTTCTGCAATGGAAAAAAGTTTAACGGATAAGAAAATTTAGACAAATGATGCAATAAAGACAAGCTGTTTCGTTCTTCTTTTGGTGATAGCACCACTCTCTGCAAGCCAGCCCATAGCTGCTGAGTGAGCAGCTAGATCAGCAGTATCAGACTAGGAAGAGGGATTTACCCTAAACTTTTCTGAACAAGCTTGTGTGTAATCAAGCATAATTTATTTCTTTTGTCAAAGTTAATGCTTGAGGAAAACTGAAAACATGACAACTTCTACAAATCTGGAGGTAAGCTTCATGGGATAAAGAGTAATAGATGGTCTTGACAAAGAGGAATGTTAGTCTTGGATAGAAAGTCTAGCCCTCCTAATTCTCTTTCAACGGGCAATTCCATTCTAAGAGAATGGAATGAACGAAACAGGGTTTTGAGGGATTTTTATCTCAGTGGCAGGTTAGGTTGTCCCCTCACCAGCTTGCAATTCTTTCCACTGAAACGGATGCTGCAATAAAATCAAAACTGTCTCCTCTTATCTTTAATAACAGGGCATGAGTCGCAGGTGGTTTCATATGCTTTTGAGTTTCTTTTACATATCTTTCAAAGAAACACCTAATATCTAATCTGATTTATTTATTTACTTGTGATCCCAGGAGAGGACACCTTTTTTTGCAATTTCTTTCTGATTCACTCAGGCATGCTGGAAAATGGGTAGTCCGAATGCATAGAGCAAAGGTCGATGAAACATCTGCTTTCCTGGTCTTGTTATTACCAGCATGCTCTTTCCCGGCGTCTGTTGTTCCGGAAATCCTTCAAGCATATAATGGGTAAAGTTTCCTCATATCTGAACCTTCAGCTCCAGCTGACACTTCAGTAATTTGTTTCCCATAGCAACTCATTCAGGATTCTTGACCTTGATGGAATGGCTAATGTGGCCACTCTTAACTCAGCTTCAACTCTGCAGAGAGACTGCAAGTAAACCATGACAAGTGTATTTGTTTTACAGCCTCATTTTGTGTTTGGTGACTTTATTTTATTAACCCTGGTTTGCTCTGTTTCACCACTAGTGCCCCATAGCATGAACTTCCTCCCAGATTTCTCAGTTTTAAAAAGAGATACACTTCAGTGGCTTGTTGTAATGGCTTGATATGAAATCACACGTAGCACTCAGAGCACCTGCATTTTCTGAAAGTGGGATGGCATCAGAGTGTTTCTGGTTTAATTCAAATATCTCTGATGAATTCTCTATGAGCAGCATTGTTTGTTTTTCAGAGACAAGACAAGAGCTGAGCAATTCTGACAGAGACTCTTGAATGTAAGTATTTCTGAAGATGGGTATAGTGGTGAGTCAGGAGGATGAAGTTGACATTCTGTGTTATTCCTTCATAAGAAAATGTAACAATTATATCATTGACCCAGGAGTTTCTTAACACCTTAAGCATCAATGCAAATTTGCTGTTGACTTTAATAATCCATGTTTTTAATAATGCATTGTTCAAATTAAGATTTTCCGCTCTTTTTTTTTTTAAGTAAATATTTCTAGGGTGCTTGAAAATATATATCTTTATATCTTCGAGTACAACTTCCATTTTTTCCTGAAGAACCAGAGCAATTGAAAACTGAAAGAGAACATGTTTTGCCAGAAAATCAGATGTTCTCCATTTAGAAATGTTCTAAGTCAATTCATGAGATAGTCCATTAGATGCCAGATCCTGATGTCAGCGGAATGGATTTCCTGTTCAAATAAAGTACCCATAATAGAGAGATGATAATGGAATAGATGATGATAGCTTAGATGAAAGGAAGCATCAGAGTATCATGGGCAAAATTATTTGACATGGAATTTGGCCTACAGAGAGGAAGAGGATATATAAGGTATCGGATACTTAACTTCCATAAAGCATAGAGGAAGCATTAGTAGATTTAATAATTGAAAACAAAAACAAAATGGAACAAAACAGATTTTTCTAACCAAGACATCATCAAAAAGGAGGGAAAAAATATAACTTAAAATATTTCCTTCATTACTTGTTCAGTTACTTCATTTGAAAAGAACTTGTATATTAAGCTGATTATAAAGAAAAAATTCTTTCTCTTTTAAGAGAAGGGAGAATGCATTTTTGCATGTATGTGTGTATGTGACAAGAAATATAATTCCTCTTCAGAGCTGAACTAGTATTTATTAACAGGAAGGGGACTTTGTGAATGTCAAGAGTGACTGAATCCCAGGTTCAGTGTTAACGGATGATAAGGTTATTGGTGGTTAAACGCTGATTCGTACAACTGTTTCACTATGCAATCCTTAAAAATTGTTTTGATTCAAAAGTGTATGTGAAAACTAAACCATAGAAAAATAGAGAGAAAAAAAATAACAACACCCAAACCATCATGCAGTGTCTGTACTCATAGGAAAAAAAACCAGTGAGCAGCCTGTGAACGGTAACCATACCATAAACTACAGGCAGCAAAACAGCTGGAATGAGAAATCAATTATTCAGCTAGAAAAGAAAATGTGCAATAATTAAATTATGAGTAATTAATATATGATAGCTTTCATCTTACAGGCCTGTGTTTTGAGAAATACTGTGACTCTGCAAAGAAAGCAGCAGCAAGATGTCTTGGGTTTTCCCTGCGCCATTGTTTAGCAAACAAAACCCTCTGAGAGTGCAGAGCTTTCTGCCTACACAGCTAAGATGCCTATCCAGGCAATTTTTAAAGCTGCCTTGCAAGTGGAATAACAAAATTCCATCATCTCTACATAACAATATACATTTGGTATCTTTCAGTCCAGAGGAATTTATGTTCTTTATATAAAATCATACCAGAAATTAGTTTAATCTTGCACCACATTAAATCAGGAGTTACTTGTTAAAATCTAAATAAGAAAGGAAAGAATCAACCTTCGAATTTCTATATTGACAGATGTTAATCGAACATAAAAATGAATGCTTTTCACCTATACATTATATACCACAACCACTTCCAGCAAGAAAGAAAGGATAAACTGATTTAAAGATAATAGGGGTTTTTTTCAACACCCCAGACTTGAAGTTAGCAAATTAAAACATAAATATAAAAAGTTTTTGGTGTGATTTCTGGTATTGAGAGATGTAGACTGTGAGTCTCTAACTTTCTCTTCCTTAAAAGAAAGACAAAAGAGACTCAAGAATAGTCTAAAAGAGTTCCAAAATTTCAGAGGAAGTACAAGAAGTGAGACCAAGGTCATGTATTCTATCCTTGCTTTCTGTCCAGTGGGTTTACCACGACTGGATTCAGCAAGGAGATATGAGGTGTAACTCCCCATACCTCCAGCCATGGAAATGCAAAGTGAATCCAACTGCTTTATTTGCATCCACCTCTGTCTTGGATTGTGACTCAATCTCTCTTTCTTTCAAATGAATGATGCAGATATTTATATAGATTTTCTGAATCCACAGATACGGTATGAAGCCTCTATTATGATAGTGCGATGTTATGCAAAAAAAAGGTAGAGAGATAATTATGAAATTTAGGCTTGTCTGAGATGTTGGAGTAAAGGTTGAGAAGGTCTGGTAGTCATCTACCCATGCACTAGGGGAATATATACATGAGGAAAGATAAAGGCTATTTCAGCAAAAGGGTAAAGCTGTAACAAGAACAAATATATACAAACGGCCTGTGAATAAAAGTAAGTTTTGGGTTTCTTTTTAAACAGCAGGGTAGTGAAGGTCTGGATCAGCCTTTCAATATGTGAAAATTAATTAAATTCACTTTACAATGGAGCTCAGAAATTTCAGGAGGAGTGCAATATATACTGCCACCATAATAGTCTTGATGTTACTGTATGAAAAAAGTTCCTGTATCCATACATTATCTTATTAGTGTGCTATTACAACCACAATGATCCAGTTTGGGACTGTAAAAGAGATACTGATCCACATTACTTATCAAGTAGTATTATCAGACATGGACAAAAGAGTGAATTTACTATGGATGGTTTACAACAGTCTGGGCAATGTCAGGATATCTAGTGGTAGGCAAAGTTTGCTAAATAACCCACGTTACTATTGTTATGGTGATGACTGTCTTTACCTAGAGGCAACTGAGTCAGTCTTTTAAGATGCTGTAAAGGAGGACCATGGTCACACGGATAGCCATTGTGCTTTTATAAAATCACATTCTAAAGAAACTCAGCTCCTATCTATAGTCTTGCTTACAGGGCTGGAATTTAACACTCAGTGCATAAACTGTCTTAATGTTTCTTTGGAGCAGCCAGGGACCTTGCTGGAAACCTGTCCCTGCCTGCAAGGAATTGGGAGTTGATAAAATGTGTCTAATGTCCTACAGGCACATGAAAGAGAAAAGGATGAATGGTTGACTCAAGGACACAGTGAAAATCAGTAGCAGCAAAAAAAATCCTGTCTCCTAAGTCTTGCTTGAATGCCTTGACAATCTTACTGTACTTCTCCTTCATCACTCTCTTTCTTCTCAAATAGTACATATGATGGTCTGATTCATCGAGAGTATTAATTATTTTGGGTCTGAACCGAGTGAATGCTTGAGTTTCCTAACTGAAATCCTACTCTAGCAAAGGAAACCATTTTTGCTTTGGTCTTTATTTTATGTTAGACATATGTGACCTGATACTATCAGCTCCCCATTAAGATTGATTCTATAAGGAAAAAAAAAACAAACCGAACAAAAAACCCCACAAAACTGTTTTCCTCCTTTTTTTTTTTTTTTTCCTGGAGACACAAGGCTACCGAGGGTGAGGGAGGGATGTTGTCTTTTATACTCAGAGTAAATCTTGTAACATTGCTAGATATACTGGGCACAAGCTCTTTCACAAAACAGTGCCACATGGAAACATGCATAGATTCTGAAAAGCACCATGTCATTTACACAGCTCAAGTAGGTGCAGGTGAGAATTAAACAAACATCAGCTGTAAGCAGCTTCTCAGCTTTTCATACAGTTAGCAGATTGGCCTGTGGTGTACAGAAAAGGCTATTGTTGCTTTTTAATCTCCCTTCAGTGTAGGGAACTACCGTTCTCTCTACTGTGCTGATAACACATAAATTGCTTATCCTCCAAAGCAGCCTTCACCTGACCACCGACTGCACTCCTCTCTTGCCAGGCTCCTGATAATCTCTTCCCACTTCTTTTTCAGTCTTTTTTGTATTTAGCTTGAGGGATTTCCGTGGCCCCATACAATGACAAAATTAAAAAGGTCCTTTTTCCTTTTTCTTTTCTCCTCTCCTCTGCTTTCCTGAGATGAAAATCCATTAGGGGGAAAAAGGAAGGAAAATACAGTGACGGTGCTACCATGCCAAGTAAAACTCCAGTTCCAAATCACATTGTGAGATTTCACATATACTGTGAAATAATTAGAGGTCAGAAAGAGGGGCCAGATTCTCAGTAGTGCAATAAGATTTCTAAAAATCTGTCCCATGGTTCCTCACTTGTCTAGCTGAAGTAATTTGACAACAGCTAATATTTAACTTTCAGAAAATAAAGCAAGCCTTTTCTCTCCCTCTCTCTCTCTATTCCCCCCTTCCCCAGAGCTAGACGCAGACATCCTCACCTTGAATGCTGTGTAGCCATCATCTTCCAAACAAAGGATGTGCAAAAATATGTAACAAAAGGTACTCAATTAAAAAAAAAAATAAAATTAAAAGAAATTAAATTAAAAGAAATTAAAATTAAAAAAAGAAATTAAAAGTAGCAAGATAATTTATGAAGCACAAAGAGAATGAAAAGGTGATGCATCAAGTTGTAGGAAACCAAGCCAAACAATACTTCAAGTTTTCTTCTGTTACTATGTGAGAAAGTGGAAAAAAAATATTATAAGTGGAACAAAAGAAAATATTTGGAACTTGTTCTTTTCCCCCACGTGTTTAAAGAGAATGAGGTAATTGGAGTGTAAAAAAGTTATACAATTTTTACTTAGGAAAACTTAAGCACAGCAAAATCTTCCCATGCATTTTTGATTTATTAGTACTGATGAAACTCATGCGGGTTCCTTAATATTGAGTATTCCTTAATGTTAAGTATTCCATCTCGGTCTTGTGATGAACAGTCAGTGAAAGTCATCAAGACCTCTGCCGAATCGTATGATCTCATCAGAAACTCTGATGCTTCACAGAAGGGATCTAACTTCAGATTCTCAAGACTTACTCCCTGCTGTCCTGCTGGAGCTTTTTATCTGGAAGGCAGGATCAGTGAGGTGCAGACAGGAGCTCTCTCCCTCTCCAGCACAGCGGTACAAAGAACGAGGAGTCTAAGGACAAGTCAAAGGACTGATTCTAGGAATAGCTTAGCAGCCTTCCTAAGATAAAAAGTAAAGATGAAGTGGAACCTCAATGGGTTGGTTGTCAGGGTCAGACAAAGCAGCGTCACAGCTAATCAATATTCTCAGAGCTGTTTTCTCTGCTTTCCACCCCTGTAATTACTGGAAGTGTGTGCTGAGGTGCTAACTCTTAGCAGAGGAACAGGATCGTGGCTCATCACCTGAGCAGTGGTGTGGGTTGTACAAAGCCTTCTGTAAGAGATGATTCATCCTGACACCTATGTTAGCATGATGATATGCTTTTCCACAGATGTCCTAAGCACTTTACCAAGTGCCAATCTTGTTCCTTGAGAAGATTTCAAATAAACTCAATCAGAAAAAAAAGTTACTCTGGTTTCTAGGGAAGTATGACAAGGTCTGGGAAGAGAGATCCTGTCACCTAGAAGTGAATAGGGCATAAATGGAGCAAGTTTGCACGCGTACATCTGTGTCTGGGCAGGTAGGTGGAAGGAAGCAGGAAACTCTGTTGTATCTGTACCTTATGGGTCAGATTGAGTCATCCCAGGACAAACCACCCTTCTTCAGACTCGGTCTTTAACATGAGCTAAATTCAGCTGAAAATGAATATTTATTTCTGCAACAATATATTCTTGGGAAAAAAAAGTATTCCCTATATCTGGTGAAAGGGCTGGAAGGCATGTTCCACGAGGAGGAGCTAAGGACCCTGGATTTGTCTAGGTTGGAGAAAAGAAGGCTGAGGGGCTACCTCATTGTTCTTTACAGCTTCCTGAGGAGGGAAAGTGGAGAGGGAAATGCTGAGCTCTTCTCCCTGGTATCCAGTGTCAGGACACATAGGAATAGTTCAAAGCTGTGCCAGGAGAGGTTTAGGCTGGACATTAGAAAGCATTTCTTTAACGAGAGGGTGCTCAAACACCGGAACAGGCTTTGTATAGACATGGATGGTGCCCCAAGCCTGTTAGTGTTTAAGAGGCATTTGAACAATGCCCTTCATAACATGCCTTAACTTTTCGTCTGCTCTGAATAGGTCAGGCAGTTGGACTAGATGGTTATTGTAGGTCCCTTCCAACTGAACTGTTCTATTTTATTCTATTCTATTCTTCTCCACTGTGAATGATTCTGTGAAATTGCTAAGAATGTCCATGTCTATATACCAACTAATTCACAGAGTTCTACCAAGCTCCTCAACATCATTTATTTCAGAAAACTGGCCTTTACGAAGTGATATCTTAATGTTTCAACAGTGCCAGAATATTAAATAATTATCTCATCACATGTGTTTCTATCAGAAAATTATTAAAAAGTTTATATCTGTACACTCTTCTGGTGTATTCTTGAGATATCTACTGCTTGTTCCAAAATGCATTGGAATATCCATTTAGTTTTAATTTTGTGATTATATCAGAGAGAAGAAAAAAAGTCTTATTTATGCTAAGCACTTTTGTTGATGACATACAGGTTGCTATAAAACCTGGAAAGTTAGATCAATTTTATGAGCAATTAAATGGGGTCTGTCCAAAGGTAATTAATTTTATGGTAGAGGTTGAGCAAGGTGATGCTATAATATTCTTATATCTCTGATGATAGGAAGGAAAGTTAGTTCACTGGCTATTAAATGTTTCCAAATGTTCACATTCCGTATCGTTATTTATATTTCAGGTCTGTTTACTGTTTTGTTATTAAGGAAGTTCTTCTCTTCTGGATGGTTAAATGTGCAATTTATGCATGCTCTAATGGATATTATGTATACCAAGGTCTTTATGAAAATTAGCTATTCTCTTAATAGATGGTGCCTATTTTCTACTCATTTGCAATGTGACCAACAGTTAGATATGTATCAGCGAAAATAATTGTTCCCTCAGATTTCCAAAGAAAAAGAAGGAAAAGATATGTAATGAGCCTGTCATGGGGGCATCCACAAAACAAACAGCAACAGCTATCCAAAAATGGGGATTTATTGCAATGAAAGCTGCCCAGTACTTCTGACAAAATGAAATTACAAGTTGGGATGTCTATTGGGAATAGAACTACTGCTCAACTAATTCCTAAACTTTAAAGAAAGATAAAACAAAATGGGCATATGCTCACTCATAAAGGGAAAACCTCCTACACAAGGGTACCCAAATGAGGTTTACTCAGTCCATGGAGGCTCACTCAATCCATGGAAGTATCCTTGGATGACCTATCCGAGTGGAGGGTCTAGACCCCGAGGCTACAGTTAATCACTGTGAGGTGCGGTTTAATGGCTGAGGTGCCAAACCGCTCTGGCACACCCTGCTTTTGTCAGCTGTCTGTCCGGGAGGCTGCACCTACCACAGAACTGTAGCTGTTTTTCTTCAAGACTGAATATGGAAAAGCTGAGAATGTCATTAATTATTTTCACAAAACATCACTGATACTCTGTAAAAGGCACAATTAGATAATACTCTCAGAGAAGTAAAAGTCACCACGGTTCAGAAATGAATACTAGTGAAAAATCTAACTGAACAAGACCAGGAAAATGAAATCTAGGAGTGTTTTATTGCAGCCTTACATCCAGCACTAGGATTTACATATAAGAAAATCTTGAAAACTTGCAGTATGCAATTGTGAAGAAATATATCCTTTCAAAAAATCTTTACCACTCCTTCTCTCTCTTCAAAAAACTAAGTTATGATAGACGTTGGCATCTGGATAGTCACATCAGCCATTTAAATATTCACATTCCTTTGAGAATGTTGTTAAATTGGGTATCTTGAATGATTTTTCCATGGAAAAAAACCCAAATTTAAATGACTGTTACATGAAATAAAATGCATTTCTTACTACTAGCTCTGACAAAACTTGTAAAGTTTCATTGTAGGCTCATTCATGTATTGTCCTTTATTATTTTTAACATGGGTCTGGAAAAGCAGACATTCTTAATCCAAAGTCATTCAACTTTTTCATTTTAATGCGTTGACTCACTTGTTTTCTTGACACTTTCATAAGGTTTTTCATGTTTTTCACTAAGGGGTTTTTCTATTTTCTTTATTAATCCTGTTGCTTTTCTTTAATCCCGTCTTGTTTTGAATTGCCCTTCTGGAGAATTATTTCATGAATGCCACATAGTATAGTAGATGAGATCATACAGGATTAAGCACTTTATAGAATACAGACAGGCACTATAATATCATCTGAAATATCTCAATCTCATTCTTTGTGCATTCTAATATTATGCTTGAATTTTCACTGCAGAGGGCTTCAGAGATGCCTTTGTCCCTTTCTTCATCTACTACTGGTAGTCTTAAATGCTACAAGGTTTGACAAGTGATTTAAAGGTTCCTTGTGCTTTATTATTTTACTTTTTTTTCAGCACAGAATTTCATTTGCCATTAAATAACTCATTTATGTAAGATGAAATCCCTCTGAAGCTCATCAACAGGCTCTTTGTCCTTGACTAAGGCTGTAAGAATAATTAATATTTTGGTCTGGCTGCCAAACAAAAGCTGATTAGCATTTAAACAAGTATATAAATGTTTCATTGTTTCTTCCCAAAATGAAAAACAAGGATGAGCAGGTTACTGTGCTTGACAACACTCTCACTGAACCTCAACTTGAATACTCTGGTGCTCACATAGTTTGAGGAGTCAAATTAATAAAGCATTAACTACTTGAAACCTCTGGGAGAGGCGACAGCCTCATCACTCTCCTATAGCCCAATGGATTGTGTTCCCATCTAAAACGTGGAGAAGGGGCCTTTGTGGCTACAGACTGAGATGGCTCTAACCATCTGGTTATAAGGCAGACCAAGACAATCTTGTGCATAGATTTGAATTCTCCTGTGGGTGCTGTTCTACTTTTCAAGCTCCTAGGATGAGAATTTAAATCTGTTGTAGTCTAGTAGATGAAATGCAGACATCAAAGCACAATTCCTAACTCAAGATGGGGTGATGTCAATGGAGGTGTTACCCTTCGGCTTTCAGCAGTCCACTGTTTCTCTGAGATACACTTTAAGTCTGATGGTTACAGTATTCACATTATTGCACTTTCTGTAAGGGAAATAGAATAATTAAAGTGTTTCATCTCGTTATGGCGTGTTCAAGCTATTGGTTATTGGAAAGAAGAGTTGCGAAGTGTTTGATAGTTTAGTTCTTCAGACATTTTTTCCCGACTGATCTAGTCTACATTTGACTCTGTAATTGTGAAAAAAATCAGAAATAGTTTTGGCAAATAACTATTCCTCTCAAGTATTCCCTAGTAATTTTCTCTTCCTCTACCTTCAAACCAACTTCACCCTTTTCTACTTCTTCACTCATCACCTGTGACGATAATTACTCTATAGATTAAGCTCTACAAAACTCAGAGAAGTTCATTTTTAACTCCTAGTATATTGAAAAATTCTGATTTAATCCAATTTTTTACACTCTTTTATTCAGTTCTTTGCTTTACCCTGATGTTGCACCTTCTTATCTATTTTAAAATATCATGTAACAAATCTTGTCAAAAAGTACTTTGTAAAACTTAATTAATTATGTCTCTTTACTTATTAATGAAGAAAAATTAATCTTGTGCCACATAAAAGATTGAAAACCTTTGGTCAACTCAAGACTAATTTAAGATGTATTTCAAGAAAATAGACAAAAGTTAGTTGTCCCTGGGCCTTATGATTGCTGTGCACTGATGGAGAAAGGGTTATCTGTTTTCACACATAGGTTTCTATGGGCTAATTCTTTGCAGGAAGATTATTCCATTTGGAAAAAAAGATGTAAGCAAACATTTAAAATCTTTGATAGTTATTTGCTTATCTTTTTCAAAGGCAACTGGTGGTAATTTATACACAATAGTTTCTACAGTGTATAAAGAAAAAGCATATACACTATGGTTTACACACAGACCACTTTTGCCAATGACTGTAATGAGGTCGGACGGGTTTTTTTACAAAGAGGAAAGAGTAGTTACGGGACTGAGATGGGAGGTGGTAAGGGTGGTTCTTTTTCTTTCAAGACAGATGTCCTGGGAAAGCTCAGAGTGCTTCTAAAATAAGATATTTTCAGAGTGTATCAAATATACATTGAAAAACCTGAGATATTCATAAGGTGCTAGCTGTCACTTTCCATTTAGAAGAGCAGTTTGAGTGCTCTGTGAAGTGCTTTTCTCTTGTAATGCAGTGGTTAGAGCACTGACCCAGGGTAGGAGACACCCACCTTCCACCTTTCCCTTTGTTAAATCTCCCTCAGCTCCAAGGAATACCCAGTGGATGCCTGAGGGGGGATGAACCCTGCATTTTCTATCATGATGTTTCTTGACAGAGCTTGAAAAAATTCAATCACTGGACCTTAAATACACTGAAGAGGTACTCATTCCCTGGTAGCTGGGATGTTCACTTGAAAGAACAACAAAGCTCTTCTATCTCTAAAATATAAATAAGAATTAGAAGTTCAAAGAGAACAGTTAAAGGACCACTGGCTCAACAGGTCGTATAAATGGGACGGTATTTCTCAGTACTATCCAGGTGTACCTATCACACCTTGGGAGTGCAAGCCCAGGCTTGGCTATAACTTCATTCAGTAATCAGAGGGAGATGCTTAAAAGGTACCTACCACATCTTGATGTCAACTATGATTCATGACCTTTGATACAACAGGTAAATGAGCAGAAAGTGAGATTTATTGAATGCTATATAACAAGCTTTGGGGTTAGGAGTCCAAGAACTTTGACACAGTCAGCCTTAGTCATTAGAAGGAAGCTATTTCAGTAATGAATAATTACAACCCTGGGAGTACTTTGGTCATGGTTCATCACCATGGTACACTGCGGACCTTAATAATGTCTTACAATGTCAATATGTGCTTTATTTAAGGTTCATATCATTTTAGCTGGCCAGAAAGGATAAAATTCACCACTGTGCAGCAGGCCAGAACGTGCTCTATTCATCATGGTGGTCCCACATGAGTCCTCAAAATGTATTTTAACTGAGATGGAAGTGACACATAGAGCTTCTGTGAGGTCTTTTGCACATGGCTGGATTTCAGCTGTGAATAGGACCTTATTTGATGGAAAATTTTGCCATCAATCAGATTAGTTAAATGACACAAAAAATTTCTCTCGCTTTACCTACAGTATCTGAACCTTGTCTTGCAGTATAGTTTTGGGTAAGAAAATTTCATAGAAAATAATGCCAGAAAAAGAATAATAAGAATGGAGGAGGGGATTTTTTTTGGGTTAAATTATTTGGTTCATTTAACTTAGAGCCAAAGAATTCAGCATGAAGCATACGCCTTCTGCATGATGGCTAGAAAATTAAATACCTATTAAGTGGTTAAATCCCAATCCTTTTTCTCTGTGTTTCACCTCCTTTCCTTTCTCTCACTTTTCTGTCGCTGTTATTTTACTAGGTACTTTCCAGAACTCCACAAACAAGAGAGTTTTCAATGTGATTTTGTATAATAATAAACTGACCTACGTTGTTCAAAGATTTTTTTTTTTTAGAGAGGGGAAACCTTTTTTGGTTTGCTTATGACACTAACTTTTCTTTCATTTTAAGCATGATCTGAATGTTAAGATGGTTTAAAAACACAATCATGTAACTTTTAAAAAATAAAAAATTACATTCCAAACAAAAATTTTCTGTTAGAATATATATTTCTTTTTCATTTTCCATCACTCTTTGTGACTTCATTCATTTCAAACTGCTTAACAATCCACTAAACCACCCAGATAGCTAAGAAGTTTACTAAATGTGTCTGCTTAGTTCTGCCTCTCAGTATTCAAAATAATACTTTTTAAAAAAAACAATTGTTTTGAAAAAAATTATATTAAACTACACACAACTATTTTCTACCTGTGTTTTATGTAAATAGTACCTTTGTTCTGAACGTGCTGCTTTACGAACAAATCAATAATAACATAAACACAAAAGCAAGTGGTACTAAAAAACATTCTGAATCAAAGCATATCGATAGGCAATTTCATTGCTTTACCAGGCTCCATGTATGCTTGCTGGAATCCATTATGCAAGATTAAACAGGAACTTCACTGTTCATGTTTATTGGAATCTGAGAAGTCAATAGTATTCCTTCTAGAAGAAATTATTACTGGACAGAAGAAATATTTTGTATTTACATGCATCTTCTGCCTCACTATAAATAGTGTTAAAATGCCCTTGGGCAGAGATTAGGCTGAGGGAAAACCCATTTCTTTATATACATTTTCTCCTCAGAGTTTACCTCAAAGCACTTTAGAGTTGTCTGTCTATCAGATACAGATGTACCTGGGATGACAGGAGGGAGACAAGACAGCCTTTACAGAATGCAAACGTATAAAGTTAAGATTTCAGTACATAACACTTCTTCATACATGTCTACCACATAACAGCATGTTAAAAAACAGTACAACCAGAAAAGCAAAACCAGATTATGCAGAAATTGCAGTCAATAGAAAACTTGAGTCACAAAACCGAACTCTTCAGGTTTCAGTTGCTCTCTTTTACTCATATGAGGTAGCAACCGGTTCCTCTCACAATCTCGAGGGTACTTTTGAAGCTAAAGTCACAAAACAAAGTTCAATCTTTATGATCAGGTATGCAAAGGCCAGCAGGCTGCTCCCATTACTACAGCTTTACTGTGCCACAGGAAATATCAAGTCCATTAAAAATGAAAACAGTTGCAGTAGATTCAGGAATTAATGCAAATCATTTCACCCCTTATCAGTGCATAAGGAATACGCACATTTGTTGTTTAGTGTAACTGTGCAGTACTTCCACTAAATGATATGCTTCAGGACTATTGCACTTAGCATGGTATGTAGCTGCATATCATCCTGCATTATCTTTTATTTTCCCTGTAAACTGCTTACAGGTAACATAACTCATTTTGTCCAGGCAAGAATGACAAAGGCAAATAAGAAACCTTCCATTTCTATCTGTGCAGAAGAATAAAACTGTGGCTGAAATGAGGACTTGGTGATTCTAAACCATGCAGGAATTATTAGAATCAGAAAGGGAAAGATTTCAGCCCTTTCCCCGCCCCCGGCAACATGCTTAGTGTTGCACTGTTCAGCTGGATAAAGTGTTGATCGCAGGCAGTCCACTTATACAGAATTATAACTATTCTAGATGGCCTTATGGTTACAAACACAGGGCTGGAATCCAGTGAGAATGTTTGAATATTTCTGATATTCTTATGGGACTTTGAGTTTAAAATTAAGGCAACTAAGACAATTATCTTAATTTTTCCATCTATAAAAATAGGATTAGTAAGGTATAACCCCAACACACTTTAGATTTTTCTCCAGAATGCCAATGCAAACAGAACAAGCTTTATTTGCTCTCTGTTATCAGAGTTTAAAATTTCATCTTGAAAATGTCACTTATTTCAAGCTTTATCAAGGATCACGAGAATTACACACTGTCTTAAAGGCCAGATGTCACTCCTTTTAACTGAAATCATTGTCCTCTGCACAATTAGCTAGCAGAAGGATTTCTTTTCCCTCTTCCAGTCTGGTGTTCATCCTTTCTCTCACTGGTTGAGCACTTGAACTCTTTTGTACTCCATGTCTGTTGAGTGAACACTAATAAACTATTCTTTTTTTCAATTGATTCAATTCTTAGCTTTTTTTTATTATTATCTTTGCTAATGCTATATTCAAATTTGCTTTTGTAGTCAAGATGCTTAGAAACAACTATATATTAAAACTTGAATGGAAGTACTCCTAGTAATTCCTGAATTTCCTAGTAATAAAATGTTTCCTTATAGAGCTTTCATAAAATGAATATGTGTACAAGAATTCCTCTCTCTAGTGTCTTAACTAATTTCCAAGTAATCACTTTTAGTTATGAGAGGATTGTTCATTCACAGATTTACTCAAAAATGTTTAAGCATTTCCAACAAATCCATTGGAAAAGTCACTTCAAACTCACTGAAATTGCCAAGGGTCTACCAATCATACTAGGGTCATACCAATACTTTTTACATCTCTCGTATGGCAGAGAGTTTCTAACCTACTGGCCTACATATACGTTTCAGCCAGTGAGAGAAGTACTAAAAAGGTCTATCAATTATTTTCAAATTATTATGAATTGCTTTGACTAAATATACAGACTTTAGATTAGTAACCTCATATTTCATGTAATGCCCTCGAAGTTGCACCCCTAAAATGTCTTTGAATCCGTGTTGTCAGAAGGAAAAATAGACAAATTATATTCTGCTCATATTTTTATTACCAACAAAATACTCTCAATACAGCTGCTGAAACAACATGAAGTAAGTTATCTTGATTGGACAGCTTAACACTTGGACAGTTAAAGGATGGATGCTGTTTTAAAGATGTGGACAAAGAACAGCTAGTATTTAAAAAAAAACAAAACAATACAAACAAACAAAAAACCACAATACTTTGGAACTTGAAAATAGTTTACTAAACTTTCCTTGTAAGAAAAAGTATGTGAGAAAGATAAAGCTTAGATCTCCAATTAAATTTTATTCCTATACACTCAACAGTCTTGTTGCAGTGCAACACCAGCAATATTTGTTCTGTGATGATGCCAGCAGGTTCCAGCTAACAGTTGGAACTCCATAGGGCTCAAACATTACAGAAATACATTTAAAAGCCTGTAATATCATCCTTTCTAAAAATGCATATGAGACAATATGAGGAAGAAAGCACTATTCCCAATTTATGAAGGAAAAAACCCTTGAACTATACCAAGTTTGTGCTACAGCAGAGCCAGAAGTTGAGCATTGCTTTGTTAAAAACAAGTGAAACATACATATGTAAAACTAAACCACACATACCTCAGTTATTGAAGTGTTAGACACTGATCAAGATTCTCCACTGTCTCGCTGTTACATCCACATGGTCTAGCACAAAACTAAACTGTATCACTTTTCAGACAGTATGCCATCCTCACAAAAATGTTGAGTGTCACTTTAAGTGTAAAGCCATGGAAAGAATGAAAGACTATCATGAAAATGAGCACGAAGAGGAAAAACAAGTAGAGGAAACAACTGTAGAATAGGTTCTTCTGGGCTGAACAGATATTAATATTACAAGAGAAAAATTAATATCCAAGGCATATCAAAATATTTCCTTCAAAAAAATCAGGTGACTCATTTCCCTGTCATTGCATTAACTAAACTACTGAACAGGATCTTCAGAAGAAAATCTGTTGATGACAGTCTTAAAAGATTGCCTTAGCAAATATTGCTACAATTTCTTCATCTTTCGCTCGTCTGTGAATTTGTCTCCCAACCTTGTGATCTAGAATTCTTCCCTATTTTTCTTTTTTCTCCCTTTTTCTACACAATCTTGTTTACCTCACATACTAGTCCATCCTTCCTGTTATAACTCTCTCACTCTTTTTAAGATTCATGCCAAATCTTGACCGTCTTTCTCATCTTTAAACACTTCCAGCCTCACACTGGTGCTTATTTCAGCTTCTAATAACACTAGCACAGTTTCTGTTAAGAGCCATCTCAGCTGTGATGCTGCAGCATCCTAAACTGACACGGGAGGATTGCAATGTCATATCTGTCAAGGCCCACTGAGCAACCTTGTGGTCAGAAATGAATCCTGTTAAAGAAGCTGTTTAACTATCCATTGAAAAATAATTGAGAAATGTAAATCGGAAAAAAACTACCAAGTGCATTTTTTTTCCTATGTGTCAATCACAGCTTATCTCTGCAAGGCATGATAAAAAAAAAAAAAGAAAGGCAATTTAAAAATACTGAGTTTTTTATATATACAGGAGACTACACAGCAAAAGTTTGGAGTGGAAGGACTCTTAGCACAGAGTTCAGAAGAAAAAGGGATCTTGTTTGTTTATTTATGTATTTATAGCATAAAAAGAAAGGTCAAGACAAACTTCTGGTTTCAAAATGGGAAACTCTCAGGAGTTATGTTTTCTGGTGTGAGCACCCACATGAGTGCATGTAAATATATGTTGTCCTTTTCTTTTTATCCAGCACAGAGGAAACAACAAATTCCTTCTTGCTGTTACAAACTTTTGACATTCTCCTTTAGACTGATTTGAGATGGCAGTTTCACTGTAAATACGCCCTTACTTCTCCATTAGGTCTGTGAGCAACGAACAAGAGACTCTGATGGCAGAAATGGGTGGAGAAATTCTACCAAAGAATTCCATCCTTGATATGCCATTTTGACTGAAAGTCTTACATAGGTCTCCTGAAAACCAATTAAACACCAGGCACTCATCTAAAAAGCCTCTTGTGGCTCCCTTTATCCCTACACATGGCAGTAGTAATGAAAGGCGACAGACCCTCCAGAGGTCCTACTTAGCCCAAATCCTGCATCCTGCTTGTTACCTAAGCCTTTGACTGAAAACCAGGATTTAGATCCCAGGGAAGGCTCGGTTTATTATTCTGTGATTATAATCATAGATAATCTGTTGTACTAAAAACAAAAAAAAAGAGCTTTGATTGTAAAAGGCAGAGATCACCCCAAAATCTCAGAGAGGTATTTTCTTGTTCAGGTTTTAAAAACAGTTGTAATTTCATTACACATCTCTTAATCCTGCATTATGAAATGATACATGAGAAAAAGAGCAATCAGATCTGAAATATGCCCTTTATCATCTTCTTAAATATCTCAATGAAAATTTTGCATATTGACCTTAATTTATGGAGAATTATACCTTGGAATATCCCCAAATCTTGTTGCATAACTTTTTTCATCTCTCTGAGACATTTGGTGTTCATTACAGCTGTTCCCTGATGCTGAAAGAGTACAGCATTTGATTACATTACCCAGTATCGCTAAGATTCAAGTCTCTAAAGATTTGGATGTTTAAATACAAAATGTTTCGATTCAAGTCCATCTCATGTAAACTGTTATTGATAAGACCACAGTCACACACAGCTGACTGTCACTCAGGTGTTTGTGGAGGCAGAAATAAAAATCTCATTTCACCTCACTGTTAATCAATCTTTGTCACTCCACCAATTTCTTTTATCTGATATGCTTCCCTGTGGCTAGGAGAAAGAGAAAAAAAAAAAACAAAAACAAAGAATCCTGTAGGTGGAAACTCTGCAGCCCAAGCCAGCTGATCAAAGCAAACCCAGCACCAGGAGGAATACAGCTGTGCCTGACAGCTGCAGGTTTTCAGGCCAGCACAAATCACCCAAACACCTGCCACAGCCGGAGGTGTGCTGGCCTGTTTCTCCAGCACACCAACAGGTCTCTGCTATAGCCACTTGGATCTCTTCTCCAGTGTGTCATTTTGTTTGTTCAAATATTCTCATAGTCCAGATTTATGTCTTTCCTTGCCTACTCACCACTTATCTGAGACAAGCCCCGTTGTAAACATTGTCATACCAAGACCTTCCCCACCAGCTCTGATCTGTCAGTAGAGAGCCAGTCTGTAAGAGCTATCTGGGAAGATAGCTAATCCATCACATGTGGCCTGGACACTATTCTCATTAAAGGCTCATCTGGTTTTTGACAGGTCTAAATTATATCCTAAAGGTTGTTCTCACCATTGTGATGCTCAAGATTGAGCCCGCACTCCAGCCCAGTCTCCCTGGGGTCATCCACACTGCTGATGTCTGCTCATGTCCTACATGGAGATCAGGTCGCCTCTGTTGTGATAAGGAAATGGGGACATAAAATGGGTATTGCTGGTACCTTGAGATGCACAGCTAGCATCTAGGCAGATGCAGTTCACACAGCATCCTGCCTGCCATGGACTGTGTCCAGAGGCAGGTTGATTCTTTTCCCTCCCTCCATGTGATGCTGAGGGTGAGCCATTAAGAAATGTGTCTCCACAGATAGACCCAGATTCCTGACTCTCTGGTTTGCGGACAGCGTTTCTGAGATTGATGAAAAGACTTTCTGAGTAGAAGGAATACCTGTCCTACCAGAAATATGAGATGCCTCAGGAAGTAGAAAAACAACAGGGGCTATCAGCAGCTCTGGACCAGGCAGAACAGGAAAAATACTATGAGAGACAGTGGGGATATCTAGGCACTAAACTTTGAGTGGTGCTAGGAGGTTTTTTAACACTTGTAGAAGTCATCCTCTGATGTTGATGTGAGGGTTAACCTTGCTGCAGAAGAGAGGAGTGGAAGGGAATGAGCATCCTCTGAGACTGACACAGAACAAGAACTAGATAGAATGTCTCTAATATCTCCAAACGCAAATAAGATAATTGCAACAAATGCAAACTTGCAAATTTCTTCTGGGATGCTGCCATGAAGATAAACAGAGGTCAACAACAAGGTAATTATATCAGTAAATAGAAGCAAGAGTAAAGAAAGATTGAGGAGACAGCCTGGTGGGTAACAAGTGCAAGGAAGGGGGAAAATCACTAGAGAATCCTTGTTCTTCAGAATATATTTGAGCTTTGTAGGGAAAACTTGCTGAGTGAGCCTGATATAAAAAATTCCATGGCCACACATGGAGTTTTTAATTAGCCCAGGAACTGTGAAGGTGGGGAGGAATGATAAGAGGTTTGTTTTAGGGTGTACCATGAGAGAAAACACAGTAGTAACCCCAGTCCTTCTGACTTAAATTTGCAGTTTACATTGGCTCCTCATGAGACAGGAACAGGTATATCACAACCTGCACTTCTCTCACGGGAACAGAAACAGCACAAGATTGGACAAAGGTGGCCCCAAGTGCCCTGTTCACCAATTTTGATGGCATGGCTCCTGCAGGGATAGCAAATGTTCTGTAACATGCATCAGACTGTGACAATGCACATGGCATTTGGGACACTGCTGTGCAAGTGATTATTATAATATTTTTTTTTCTATGACGAGCCCAGCGGGAGAATGAGAGGTAGTGCTTTCCAGGCAGGACACATGGCTCAGTGCAAGAAGATGTTTCTGATAAAGCCATGAACTTTTAGTCTCCTGACACTGTGAGTGTTTGTATCTGAGAAAGGGAAGGGGACACCAACATTGCTCAGGGCAGATCAGGACATCTGGTGACTTGCCCAGCATCCATACACTCCACATAACATTAATATCCACTACAGTCCATCAATGGCTGTGAGTGGCAACATTTGTAATTAAAATACTTATAAATCCCTTTGTACAGGCAATAAATAATTACATAAATGTCATTTTGGTCATTAGATAATCTACTGGTGGTGTTGTTACCACGATGGATAGTCTCTGCCTAATGGTACCATTTAGCCTGTTTTGGTGCTGATGGATAGATATATATTTATATATATGTATATTTGTGGGTTTGGGTGTTGTTTTGGGGGAAAAAAAAACAACACTGCAATTTCCTGATTGACAATAACGGATTTTTACCTACATATTCAATGATTTTAGTTTTGTTTTTTTTTTACCTTATTTTATGGTAACGCAAAACAATGTCATATCTCATTGCTGACATACTATACAATACAACTTAAAATATTTGAAGTACTTGAATTTAGCTTGGTAAAAAGATTTAAGGGCATCTGCTAGTTAGCAGTAACTGAAAGAGCTTATCTGATAATCAACTTATTTCCTGTTCCCTGTAGTGAAATGATTGAATATCTAGATTAAAGTCTCCTACTTGATATAATTAAATAATTAGTATCAAAATGTTGAATATTTTGATTAAAAAAACACATAAAAGGACACTGATTCAAAGGAAATAAGATATTTCAATCTTTACTAATAGTAGTTGCCCTGTATAATTTGGAAAATAGATAATGTAGTTATTTCAAAAACCATGTAGTCCCTTCCAGAAGTCAGCTACATTAACATATAGAACAGAATTAGATCACATACTATGAAAAGATGTGAATGTGATTGAAATACACAAACTAAAACTCAATCCATCAAGATGGTTTAGAATTTCAAATATATTCTCCACACTTTACTATTCATTAAGCTTAAAAGATACACGGTTTCATTCTAACTTTACAATGGAAACAAAGGCTAAAATGTCAAAAATTCCTAGAAATTCACAACTTTTAGCTTGGAACTTTTCTATTCTTTCTTTGAATGCTTTCACACTGGCTTCTGTTTAAATACAGGGGAGAAGTTTTGTGCCAAGTTAACTTCAAAGCACCAATGGATTATCTTTTTCTCCTTGCAATTGTCCTTGTCAGTTGTGGCAGGACCACTATTGACACACTTGGTCTTGGTCCTGGTATTGTGTCCTTTCTCCTGCAGCAATATTTCTCGATTATTTTGGTTTTTTCTGACTTTGCTTGGTTTTGATTCAGCACCCACCATCTCATCATCTAAGAGACAGAGATTCTGATAGGCAATTCACACTAACTTTCAGGGGAGACCATACAAGCAGAAAAGCACCTGACACATGGACATAACTCTGTTTGCCTCATCAACAAATAGCACTTGAAAAATCCAGCCCAGAAGATTCTGTACTCTCCCCTTTGGCTATTTGATTCCTCTCTGACAAAAAAAAAAAAAAAAGATCAAGTGAAATTTTGTGTATTTTCTTTATCCTCACTGAGGCAGAGTCCAGTCCAAAGGGAAATTATAGTCTTATGGCTGTGAACAAGAAAAAGTGGTTAACATATGGCCCTTTAGTTATGGGATCACCTGAGGTTACCTTGATACAAGCTCCTCTCAGAGTATGTGATCAGCTGAAGGAACATCTACTTTAGCACTTTTTCATGGCTGCTAATATGAAAATAAGGATGTCTTCAAGTATCAGTACAAGTGAGAGAAATATCACCTTTGAAAGATGATAACCAATTGCGGAGAAAGCATCTTGGTATGTATATGTTGATATGTATCTTCTATTCCCTGAAGTAGTCCAAACTGGAAGCAATCTTTTGAGCAAACCACCTTTTCTCTGTGCAGAAACAGAGAAGTTAATCCATATTTTTGTGTAGTCTAGCTTTAGATGACCCAAACAAAATGAGCAATCCTAAATAATCTTCTTTCACTTCTGGGAAATTTTGTTGCACTCAGTCTCAGTAAGCTAAATATTATGTTGTAGATATTTGGATTACTGTTCAAACAGACAAACATAAATTCTTCTCAAAAAGCACAGTAATTTCAAGACACACTATTAGATCACTATAGGAATTTTAGCTGCAAAATTATGAGAAGTAACAGGGAAAGTCTGGGGGTTTTTCTTTGGTTCTTGGGTGGGGTTGGCTGGGGGTTTTTTGAATATTCAAAATTCAACCTACTTTAAAGAATATTTCCACAAATTTCTTAACATTTGTCTCACATTTTCCATTTCACGTACCCAAAGAAAAGTCTGTAAACAAACCAAGAAACAAACAGAGTGCAGTGTAGGAAAATATTATCAAAAACAGAGAATAAGAATACTAAGAATAGGAATATGATATAGTAAGATTATTATGTTTTAAAAAATGGAGAGGCTCCCATAGAGAATTACCAGGATATTTGGGAGCCTAAGGCACAGTGTCTACAGGGTAAAGTTTAAGGGAGCTCTGACTACTTAATCTCATGAACAGGTGGATAAGGGACAATCTAAGCTTCGAGCTACATGAGGAAAAACTACGGAAGTGATGGTGTACTTTATAGGGGCATGAGATGTAACAAGAGGTATCAGCCTGGCATGGGAGATTCAAAGATAAACCAAATCACTAGGACACAGTTCAACACAAGAGCAGGTGATAGAGTATCTGTAGACCCTCCAACCATGAAGGTTTTCACATCTTGATGTGTCAAGAACATCTGGCCTGATGCAGAGATCCTGATATTATTAATAGTCCTGCTGCAAGTAGACAGCTGGACTAGGTGGCTTCAGACGTTCCCAATAACCAACATTGTTATAATTCCACTTTAACATACCATGGAAAATACCATACGAAAGGAAAATTTCATGAATTACATGGGGATTTCTTCCATATGTGATGAAGAAAAAAAATCCCATCAAGTTTTGAAGCTGAGGCACACAAACAGAAAAAATGTCTTCACCCTGTTTTGCGATTTGATGAACAACATTATACAACGGAGGATGCAAAAAAGAAAAATACAATGATTCAGCCTGCACTTCTCAGACAAAGAATTATTATTTCTGCTATAAATATTCATCTTTTTGTAGGTCTCCATACCCTCTAAGAAATATTTGCCACACGAATAGTATTGTTACACTGGATACAAACGCAGCCCATCTGGAGAAAATGTCTCAGGGAACCAGCAAGGAGGCCGTCTTTGGGCCACTCTGTTCTAGCTGAGAAAATAGTTAGTCCCCTTTAATCTGAACTCTGCCAAATTGAATTTGGATTCCCATCCTGCTGTTGCATACAAGATGAAAAGGTACCCTCCGTCTTTCCACATCCCCAGGACACTCTTTCACTTGGTATGGTATTTGTTACAATGCATCTGTAATGACTACAGCTGAACAACATTTTCCTAACAAACCAGAAATAATTTGCAAAGCTTTCAGCAATCTTGGGCCAAATTCTGGCTGTTTTTCAGTCAATATGAGCCCATATTCTGGGCACATTCCTATTTCAAATTTTGACTGAAACTTGTCCAGGAATACTTATGCCAAGAAGGGCTTTTCAATGTCACCTGGAAGTCACACCAGCCAGTAATTTTGTGATTGCAAAGACTTAGCAAGGCAAAATTCAGTAGTTTCAGCCGAGATGTATCTTTGAGCCCTTTCAGAATGGAGATCAGTTCCAAAACTGTTAAGTACGAACCTACAGAATGTAAACCAAAAATAATAATAAAGTGTCCTTCAAACCCTCTGGTACAGAAACCCTCTGTTTCACATAGCCTCAGCTGGATTTTCTTTGCTTGTATTTAATTAGGTCTATATTTTTCAAAAGGGTGTTACAGGTGACTTTTTTGCTTTTGCTTTCCTTTTCACAGTAAATAAGTTTAAGCCTGCAAATTCAAGATTATCCCCTGAGGCAAGTGCAGTTAGCTATGAAGTGAAGGAGAAAACTCCACATGTAACAGAATGGTCCCTTTGCCCGATATGTCTCCTTCAATTTTCAGAAGTGCTTTACTTAGCTATCCAGGAAGCAAGACTATAAACAATTCTCAGCTAGGCCAGTGGCTCTAATGCACTTTCAGCTCTTCTTTCTTCAAAATCTGTATTAGACATATGTATATATGCATGTGTGTAAAAATACCTATATACATATGTGTGTTTAGATACATATACATATGGAGAGAAAGAAAGACAGAGAAGAGAGGAAAGACATATCCATTAAAGAAGACTTAGGTCTATCATTGACAAAAAAATAGACTATGAACTTGGAATAATAGCAAACAAAAACAAACATAAGAACAAATTCCGAAGTTTGAATACAGCTATACCAGATGATGTGCATTCAGATATTTCAGTTGAATTAGCTAATAAATGCACAGAACTATCGACAACTATTTGCAAATGTTATGGAAAGGTTCCAGAGAATTATACATGGTATCAATCTTTCAGCATTTGATCCTACTCATTATTGCTTTGTAAGTATAATTTCCAACCCTTTTAAACAGAAGGAGTTTCAAGAAAAAATGAAAATAAAATCCCAGCCACATAGAGGGCATCAGATCTGTGAATTATAAGCTCTGTGAGTTTATAGAAAAACAAATCACAGCAAACTTGATTGCTTTACTTGAGAAATCAGTGAATGAAATTTGAAAAACTAAACCACAACAAAAGCAGAACAGAGAACATACCTGGATTACTCTAAAACACTGGCTCAGGCATCGCAGTCATTAAAGTCACTTTGAATATAAAAATTGTCGGATAGAGCAGAAGAAAACTACAAGGCCACAAAAGATAATAACACTGCAGCAGAAATTTTATAGGATGCATCTAAAAGAGCACAGGAATCAACAGCAGGCTGAGTCTCATTAGCCTCCCTAGCAGTAACTTGACAAAAGGAGGTGAGCAGCATGTGGAAAGTATTTGTGGTAAGGGATACTACAAGCACCTGCGGAGTAAAATTTCTAGCAGAAAAGATATACTCAGCAGCTAGATAGGTTGACAGCAAATAATTAACCTATGTCCATGTTAGAAAAATACAGGCAATATGCTGCTGTGGCATGAGCAAACATGGCATCACACTGGGAATGATAATGTTCAAGCATTAATCTTAGCTCAGCAGCAGATTTTGGGCATGAGGGTGGGCCAGGCCTCTTAACTTTTTTGAGTCTCTCCTTTTACTCCAGCTGTTGACTATTTAATGAATGTAAGCTCTAAATTTCTCATAACAGGAAAAGTTCCCATTCAGTGTTTGTACAGCACCTAACATATTGGGACAAGATACAAGCCACAGCCTTTATTGACTCTTGTCCATGCGATGGAGAACAAAAGCACAGCACCAATGTTAATGGTCAAAATTTACTTACAGCTGCTCTAGTAAGAGGATGAATTATTGTATGATTGTACATGTCACCATATCTTCCATGGATGAATATCTACAGTTCTCCTCCGTCTTCTCCATGTAGTATTAATCATTTGTGAAACAGCATTTATTCACCATTCATTCAAATATGGAACAGAAAATGGATTTTGCCTACCAGAGAAAAACTCATTTCCCTCTTTCCTGTGTATTTGCAAGTGTTTGCCAAGAAACAGATAAAATTCCGGGGCGGGGGATGGGATAGTTATGAAAAAAATGTGTATTATCCAGTGTTAGAATGCTAATGTTAACAGGAAACTGTGGAGAGAATATTAAACTTCATGCATCAAGGACTGTTCCATTCTCTTTCACTGAAAGCTGAATTACTTTACATTTCACACAGGATAAGAGTTCGGTTTCCTGAGAGCAGGTAATTCACTGAAATTTCAAGATGTATATTACCATATGGTAACACTCTCATCTTGCATTGTCTCTCTACCAGAGGATCAGCTTCCCATGCTTCTTGGATAGTCTTTCTTCCTAGACCATCTTTGTATCAATCACACTCAATGGGATTCAAGACTCAGAGGGTCTCTGAGTTCAGTCTTTGTACTCCAAAGAGATTCTTATCCAGTAACATTCCTGAGAGCATAGAACAGCAGAGACACTTGGAAATACATTCTAAAATAAACAGCATGATACCTTTAAAGAAATAACATTTACAGGGTAACATGAACTCCTTGAGCCCAAAGCACAATAAACACAGGCAGTACATCTATTAGGTGCAAATGAATAAAACAGTATTTATGAAATGGGTAGTTTAGATCTGATTAATGTTTTTTAATGTGTTTACATAAGAACTGCATATTAACCTATAGCTTTAAAGGGTTTAATTAGCCTTGGAATATTGTCCTTGTACAACGAAAAATAACAAATTCACAAAGGAAAATGCAAAGAAAATCTGCAAGAGCACGTTAGGTCAATTAATTAAGCAATTTACATAAATTTGAATGGCTATTTTCAGCGCATTTTGGACATTTTGCGCGTCCTATTCTCATCCCATCAGTAAAAATATTTTCTGTCACCCTATTTATGATACATCAATCATCTCATGGGATCACAGAATACCAGCACACGCTGCACTATAACAGCTTCTAGACACAAGCTTTCTGAACCGTGTAGAATCTAGCATCCCATTTCCAGCTGTACTATCTTATCACCAGCAGATGCATTTACAGGCTGTTATAGCTTCATTCTTACCTCCAAATGGAGAAAAGAATATGAAATATGACTTCATCTCCATTACATTTTTACACCCTGAATACCAAACAGATGGTAACAATTACAGATGGGAGTATATTTCTTATACAAGAAGCCAAATGCTGTATAGCTCACCAATTGAAATTTGGAATGAGTCACTTAATGAATTTAGTTTATCCAGATCTAAATTGGAGAAAAAAGAGTAGAGAAATTTGGCCTAACAGTTACATATTCCCATGGTTACCCTGGGAATACTATAGTAGCAACCTTCTCTTAATATAGCTGTGTCCACACACAGGTCCCCTGGCTTCTTTCTATTATCCCTACAACAACCAAGGAAAATTTACCAAGTCAGATACAAGAGGAGAGTAATTTGCTTCAGAATAGAGATCCTTCTGTGGCAATTCCTGCATATACATATTTCCCCGAGTAGTGCCTAGCAGATATAAAAGGCTATAACACAGTCTGGTTTGCTTTCTGCTGGCTGAGAGGTATCGATCCATCAGACCAAAGTCATGATTCAGGAGTTGACGGTGCGCTGAGAGTGCTGCTTCCCAGAATCACCGACACTTCAGGTCACTCGAGCATCATCAGCTCAGAATCAGAAGGCAAAGCCAAAACTGCTGAAAGAGTCTCCTCTCTCCTTTTGTCTACGACTCCACAACCTCTCTCAAGTGTATATTCCTCTGGTTCCTGTCTGTTTTGATAAGAATAATGTGGGACCTTTATCCAAGGCTGCCAAATAAACTTAGTGTCACAAATTTCTATTTTGTTATAATGCAATATTGTACCTACTCTGACATAAATTTTTACAAAATATTTTACAGTCCATTTAATGGACTGTACTATTGAGAACAGTGATTAATTTATTGAATCCTTCTACTTTGTCCTCCATCTGTTTATTATAGTCACAAGTGAATTTTTCAGTATTGTTTTTCTTTATTTATATACCAATTCTTAGCCACTACTTCAACAGATGCAAATAGGCATTTGCTTAATTCAAGTCAATGAAATAAAACTGCCTCACATCAGTAGGGAACCAGGTTCTTGTACATGATATATGTCAGAGTGTCAGTGTGGAACTGAAAATATAAAATAAGTGTAATTAAAAGAAACACTAATGTAACTAGTAAGAAATATTTTTTGTTTATTTCATTTCGTATCACTTGGATCTATCTGACATTTAAAAAAAAAAGATCCTTTTCAAAATTGATGTTAACATGAAAATCTTGAAACAAATATGCACTGAAATCTGTAAAACATTCAGGGACTGAAAGAATGCATTTGAATTGCTTCATGATGTTTCGTTTGATTTTTATTCTTTTTCATTACTACAATTCTTTGTCTATAGATCAACGCATACTTCAAAATAAAGTCAACATTAACTCCAATAAGATCAAAACTGTTCATTTAGAAAATGTTGCTTTTATCCATCGCAACAGTTGTCCTCTAGCTATTATTGTCAGACTAACCCTTTTCCTACAAATTCTTGTGACTGAACCACTCTAATATCATAGAGATAACCAGATCCTTTTTTCTAACATTTCTTTTCTTCTGCTACCTATAATTGTAAAATTTTTACAAACAACCTAGCAAGTAAGCTTTCTTTCACTTAACGCCTTGCTAGCCCACTTCGCCTTCTTTATCCTGCTAAATATCACTATGTCACTAAGTCTCTCAGGTATATTATTGTAATTGTTAAAAAATAGCAACAGAAGTTAATTCCCCAACTTCCACACACCACTGGTTTCTCTATAGAGATTGGTTGTTCAGCACCCACAGTGTTTCCATCTGTCTCAGGCTCAGCGTAGTCATGTAGAAAGCAGAATTTCCAAAGAGCTTGAAAGAAAAGATATATTAAGAAAAGAAGAAAGTGATTAAGACAAGCAACAGCTGGTAAAATGTCAGAGAAGATACATGAGATCAGAACATACACTTTGCCCATACTTTATCTGTTCTTCCTGAATTGCTTGAGGGCTGAGTGTATTTTGGTTAAAACTGCCCAACGAAATGTATTTTATCACACCATGGATCACTGAAATCAGAATTTCCTTCTCTCAACAGCTTCATCATCAAGCAGAGATCCTTGTGACCCTGTTGGAATAGCTAGTGATAAATACAAAAAAAAAAAAGAACTCCCTTGCATCTTACTGCCATCAATTTGGCAGTGAAACTATTTACCAGGGGCAAAAGTGTCCAGCTGAATCCAGGATTTCCTCACACTTGGACTTAGTGTTTGAAGTGTTAACTGTATAATTACTGTAAGGGTGCTTGTGCTGGTAGTTTTCCATTTGCTTCCATGAGACATTTGGAAGATTTTGTTAAATACCTGATGGGATGACAAGAACAAAATCCAAAACGTTTTACAAGATGGTAAGAGTGTGATCTTCCCAGCTGTAACTCAATGTACAATCTAATCTTAGGCATTTAAAAGCTGCCATATCTGTTAAAAAGTTTATGACCCTCTGAGAATCACTACTTGACTCCAGCAAGGATACAAATTTGAAAGGGATGCTTTGCGAGCTAAAATTCAACTGCACTGTGGAAAGAAATGGAGAGTTCAAGCTTGCCTTTTCAGGATGAGATAATGTTTTTACCTGTTATGCTGTTTGTAACAAAAATATCTGACATGCTTTGACAGGGGGTTAGGATTTAAGGGACATATGGGCTTTCTGGAGGAGTTAGTCATGCAGTTCAACAGGTTGGCATGGGCCCACCTCTCCAGACTGTCAAGGTCCCTCTGGATGACATCCCTTCCCTCCAGCATGTCAACTGCACCACACAGCTTGGTGTTGTCAGCAAACTTGCTGAGGGTGCACTCAATGCCACTGTCCACGTCGCCGACAAAGATGTTAAACAAGACCGGTCCCAGTACTGAACCTTGAGGGACTCCATTTGTCACTGGCCTCCACTTGGACATGGACTCATTGACGGCCACTCTTTGGGTGTGGCCATCAAGTCAATTCTTTATCCACTGAGTGGTCCATGCATTGAACCCATGTTTTACCAGCTTGGAGACCAGGATGTTGTACAGGACAGTATCAAAGGCTTTGCTCAGGTCTAGGTAAATGATGTCGGTTGCTTTTCCCTTGTCCATTGATGTTGTGACCTGTTCATAGAAGGCCACCAGGTTTGTCAGACACGATTTGTCCTTGGCGAAGCCATGCTGATTTTACCCAATCACGTCTTCATTATTCTTTTGTCTCAGCAGTGCTGGAAGGACAGTTTAAAATTGTCAAAGGTATCTGCCTGTATCTTTGGTCATTTTTATGCCCTTAAGGCTCATGCTAGTGATTTGTTGAAGCATGGAGGATCAAGATGCCACAGATTCTTCAAATATGAGAGAGACATTCTGGCACAAGTGACTTAAACAGCACATAGACCTCTCTACAAAAAGTGAACACAATCCCTGTGCTGTGTTGTGACAGAACATATAGTCCTTGCTCCCTTGGACACATCATCTCTATGGTACTCGCTCTTCTTCCATGTTCCCTCCTTTCCCTGAATAACTGAAATCAACACTTACTAAGTTGGTATTTTCCAGAAATAGGTGCCATGCTTGCAAAGTACAGTTCTAGCTCCTGGGCATGTAACGGCTGCCCCATGTCCTGTTTACAAATGTAATAAACATGTTTGGTAACAAAGGTGCAAACTACTGCACCTGCTTATGTGGAAAAATATATTGATGCATTCCTAAGCACAGATATCTGGGGACAGACATAGTTTCAGGCAAGGATATAGAGATTTATATAGAATTTGGCAAAAGTGATTTTGGTCTGCAAAGGCTTTAAATGCACATACTAACAAGTTTTCCTTCAAATTCTCTGCAGAGTCTCCAGCTATGTCTTAACTGATAAATCAGAGACAAGGCACAATTCTGAATACTGTCCTGAGATTGTCACTACAGATTAATATTAGCACAGTTCCTGGAATGGGTTTTGCTCAGGCCAACCTTTCACGCAAAGCTCAGGTATGTTTTGGGATTTTTCATAAAATATCTGTAGGGATGTAGTCTGTTTTGAAAAGGGAGAAAATTAACTGCATGAATATGAATGGAGCTTTGTCACTTGTCTGCAGAACCAGAAAGCAAGCCCTTTCCCACACTATCTGCTCTTTTGAAAATATATCCTCAGCGTAGGGAAGAAACTATAGCTTGAAATTATACTGGCTCCTTGAGAGTATTGGAGGGTTGTGTAGGGCCAGGGCATAAAAACCTGGTATCTTTTCACTCATTCTGGAATTTGGGAGGATTCATGCAATGAACTGTGCCTAGAACTACAACTAGTTTTTGTTTTGTTCAGTTGATTCCCTCCAAAAGAAAACACAGAAAATGATTAATATTTACGTGAATTGGAGAGTCAGTTGGTCCCAAGTGTCTAATGGCACTAGTGAGATATTTATTTAGCAGTAAAGACTCAAAGGATCCCAAGTTACGATAAATTTGTTGCATTACTATCAAAAAAATATTATCTATCTCTAAGGGCAATGAACCAAGAGAGAGGCAGCAGCGCCATTATGCGGGAAAGTGACAGGGATTACTCCTGGCCATGCCCCTTAAAAAGTGAGATGGGATTTGGGAAAGGCATGAAGCCTTCTGAACCCAGGAATAAGCCCATAAGAAAAACAGAAGAAGGAGCCCTGAGCCAAACACAAATGATGAAGACTGGAGAGGGCAGCAGCATAAAATAAAACAGCAGAGTTTACCAGTAATCCTACCTTAACTCTAACAGATTGCCTCTAGTTGAGTCATGGCTCAAAGAAAATAGAAGATGACTACATTTACTGAGGGCTTGATCCAGGGTCCTTTCTCTCACAAAGCTTTGTACAGAGCTGTGAAAGTGATGAAATCTTCTAGAAAAAAAATGAGATGGACTCTCTCTCATTTTCAAGCTAAAATTCTTTGATAAAAAGAGCTCCTCATGGATGTTTCAGTACTTTAACCTGAACAGTGGCTAAACATAGAATGGGTGATATTGGACTAGCAACCTCTGGAGGAGTGTTCAGAGGCAATGGAATAGCAACTAAATGCATTGAGAAAGAAAAAATATTGCTGAGATAAGTGAGTTCAGAGATAATTTATGAGTGAATTCCTGGGTTTTCAGCAGGACTAGAGTTTTGTAAAGGACTATATGAAGACTTGATGATGTTTTCATCTCTTTATAGAGCAAATTAGAGAAACAAGTATTGAAAGGAGGAGAAAAACATGTTTCTTGATTAGAAATGTATCTAAGTTTCTCCCATAAAGAAAAGATAGATTAATTTTTCCTGGGAGGTATTTCTAATAGTGCAGGGACACAGTGCTATCTTGTATACGAATTTCTTGTGATTAAACCACTTTTGTTACAAGCAGCTACATCAGATGTCCTCTAAAATATGAAAACAATCATTCTTCTCTAGCATTTTCTAAGTATCAACTTTGGCAGACAGACTCATCAGCCTCAGGTGCTGCTCCAGACATCTCCACATGCCTTAATCATTTCAATCCCTGCTTGAATTGTAAGCCTGAGAGCACCTGAATGCCTCATGGCTCATGGCAGCCAGAATGACTTTGTGAAGTCTGGAAGAAGACAAGAAGCTGGTTAAGCTTGTGAGCTCAAATTAAATGGCTGACAGTGAAACCTGCTAACACTGCTCCGTTGAAAAGCATGAGAGGTTTTCGGATAGTAGCTAGACCTGACAGCTTCTTATAGATTTGCTGTTTGTCCTTGGAAAGGAAGAAGAAAAAAAAAAAAACAACCCAGACCCCAAAGCCCATAACACCGTTTTGTCATGGTTTAACTCCACCAGCAACTAAGCACCACACAGCAACTTGCTCACTGCTTCTCTCCTCCCTGCTCCCAGTGGGATGGGGAGGAGAATCTAAAACATGTAAAACTCATGGGTTGAGATAAGAACA
>VWZK01017929.1:88624-176169 GCA_013396935.1 Baryphthengus martii | reverse complement strand
AAAAAAAAAAAAGAGAAAGAGAAAGAAAGAAAGAAATCAGATTAAAATAAAAAGAGTTTCTTAGTCTCAAACCGAAATGAAAAATAGCTCTTAGGGAGAACAAAGGAAAAGCAATCAAAATTACTGTATTGTGCCAAATGCAGACAATTTCAGCTTGTTTTGAAAGATCCATTCGCGTAATCATAAAAGAAGACTTTATAGCAGAGGTACAATAATAATAAATGTTTTGTCTAAAAATAGGTCATTAATATGAATATTAGATGAGATTAACATTACCACATAATTGTTTTGTTCTGTTTTGGATTATTTTGTGCAAATGTCTGTTTCCAAAAAAAAATATTCAAACAACAAAGAAGTATCCTGAACGCACAGAAAATCTTCAGAAGGAAGTAAAATCTCTCTCCCTGTATTTAGACAACTCTCTACGTGGAGTGCTCCTCTGCTCTTTAATTGACAAAGTGCATTAAAAGGAAATCTCTGTCAACAGTAAGAGAATCATAATTTGCAGGGTATCTATACTGCTGATAAAGAGCCATCTTTCAAGAGGAATATTCTGGAAATAGGAGTGATATAGCACTATAAACTATGCCATATGACTGTTTTCCCCCAGCCACATTCCCCATTTTCATCTTAACAGTTTGAAAAGACCTTTCCTTCACTCTTAATAGTCATACCCTCTAACCTGGATTCATACCTGTGCTTAAAGTCCAAACCACACAATTATTCACAATGCTTAAAATGACCTGCCTCTTTCAGGTGAGATAAACCGTACCCTACTTTAAGATACATTTTCAAAGCAAACGTTGCTTTAATAATTATTACCACTTACAGAATAGGAGAATTTTATTCAACTCTGATTTCATAATTAACACGGCATACTCAGTATGTATGAAATACAAAGCCTGTGAAGCGCTACCTGCAATTCTGAAAACAGCGTATTTTCAATAGAATTAAGTGAGAACTAAGCGCTGCACTGATTTAGGGGGCTGTCTGTCTGCCCAGAGATAAACAATAAATGCACTTGCACTGATATTTATATTTCAGACATGTGCCAAAATCTAGGCCAGGATGGATACAGTAAATATCTCCTCTCTATTAGCTTGGGCTCTAATGAGTAATATCTAAGCTCTGTGTAAAATGTTGTCAGTGGGAAGTTCATTTAAACTCCTTTTTTTTTTTTTTTTTGTCACAGAGTAAGATTTTTCAGGTATAATTAGCTTTTGAAAATTAGTTCATTAAAAACACAACATCCTCAGGATTCCAAATCATAACCGTAATGGCTGTCTTGAATTTTAAATTATCTAAAATTGCAAATAGGCAGCTAGTGGATTTTTCAGAAGTATTAATTACTTCACCCAACTGTCCACATCCTCCAAAAAACTGCCGAAGGGCTTTCACAAAGAAAATAGACATGTTCTTTATAAACATAGGCAAGCCAGTTCACCAGCCCCTCTGGTGAACTAATTCTGATGAACTCATCTGGCTACCAGAATTAGGTAGCCAGTGCTTTTCAGTGTTGTCTGTTTTTCAGTGTCACAGGTTAAATTTCTGTGTGTTTACTCAATCAAAATTCCTCAAATTATTTCCAAAATCTACACAAAGGTCTTGATTGCACAAGTTTTACATTAGTTTCATTATTTAAAAATTTAATATAGAAAAGCATCCCAGCAGCATGCATTTTTATACCGCAGAAGTATATTTAATTGGAAAAACGATCTCCTTCTTCACTTCCAAAAATCTCCTAAATATGCTGATTTTCAGATGTTTTAATTGTAGGCACACACATTATGTGTGTATATCCACGTTTCTGTTATCTGGATTTTAGCAAAATGAGAACATATCAACATAGAAATTTAATTCTACTATTATTACTAATTTTTAAAGTTTTGGTTTGGGCTTTTTTTTTTTTTTGACAGAGAACATCTAAGTGTTTGAAAGGAATTTGTAAGTTGGTGGTAATCAAGGATACATGTGATTATCTTTCTAAAAAATGTCAAAAGAGTTACACTTCTATACTGATACATATTGAAGTGTGGTATTGCGCGTTGTCTTCTATTTACTCATCGACCACGGATTATGCGTACTGCAAAACTTGTGCCGTGGTTTATTGTGTTCACAGTGAGGTAACATGAACTAACTGAATAAAGGACATATAAACATAGGTGCTACAACTCCTCCTTAATGCGCATTATTCACAAACGCTTCTATTGAAAACCCTACGCTCAAGTAATCATGTTTTCAAAGGGACTATCACAGCTATCACAGCTACCACACTGTGTAACCCTTCACAGAAACTAGCATCTGAAAGGAGCACAAAATGATTTTGTCATCAAAGTATTAGTGCTGTAGCACTTGGATGTCAACTGCAAAGCCCGTTCCTGCTAGGTAAGGGCAGGAGGGAGATTGTGATCCCTGCCACAAAGACTTGCAACCAAAAATTTGTCATGAGGAACTGGGGGGGAGGGGTTAAAACTAAGATGTACTGTTTCTGGAAAGCCAAAATCAATACTTATATAATTGCCTCCTTCTAAATTGTTAAGAAACTGCAAGTGTGCTCAGATATTAGAAGAGAGGCTGGTGAACTGGCTTCTGTATATTTATAAAGTACATGTCTATTTTCTTTGTGAAAGCCCTTCAGTAATTTTTTGGGGGGCTGTGGACAGAAAAATTGTTGACAATGGGTAACTCAATGCAGAAATGGAAGGGAGGCTTCTACCATATCATATCTCCATAGCAGTGTCCATAAGCAAGCTGCTTAGCAGTGCTCTAGAAGCTTTACAGGCCACTACTCAAATGGGCTGTTCCTTAACTTTAAATAATAATGTAATAATCAATAATACCTGATTTAATACCATAGTAAGTGGAGCTGAGTGAGTGGAAAATTCCGTTTTATAGAGCATTTAGAAGTTTCTGAACTTGGCTTAGTTACAATTTAGGGTTTTTCTGAATTCTCTGAAACAAAAAGGTTATAGGTTTACAAATTCTTGGCTTATGTTCTTTGAAGAAATTGCCAGGGGAGCAGAGCAGAAACCACTCGGGTCCCATCAGAGTCTTGCATGGGTCCCATAATATATTTGCCATAATCCAAGCACCGGAATTAAACCTGCCACTTCTCTAAATGGCAAATTCTACAGAAAATATTATTTTCTGACTATGTTTTACAATATTATGCACATGACTTTTGAGGGTGGTGATATTCCTTATTATACTTCAGTCTAATAATGTTTCTTGGTATTATAAACACCTGATAAACCATCTTCTGTGATACTTGTGGACATCGCTACTGTAATGAAGCACTTATATCTGCCAAAGATGGGTAACAAGCTGGAACGGTAGCTGAACAAATTAGCGTTCTAGTGTGTTTATCCTGCTGCATTCAAATGACTGCAGGGTTTTTTTGCCTGACAGCACCAGCTGGGTTGGGAATCATAACCATTGTTTATATGGCAACCTAGAATTTCTAGGCTTCAATGTGCCCGATGAAATGATCACTCTTTTGGGAGCAGCAGAGAGGCTGCCTTCCCTTAGTGAGCTGACAAAAAATTCCTGTGCTCTTGTAGACCCCAGCTAATGCTGCCGTGGCATTTAGTAGCGAAGCTCTCTGGGATTAAGGAGTGTCATTTTAGGATAAGTACCGCCAGCATGAAAGTCAGAGTGAAATTGTCTCTTCTTTATGAGTTGTTCTTACCTTTTGAACCAAGGCATTATAATGAAATGGATCTTTCCTGATGAGCTGTCTGAAAATGTAACACTAGCAGGCTTGCTTTCCACAACGTCTATCAGTATTTACACCTGTGAAAAAGAGTGTAAAATGCTGACATGCAACTGCCTCTGACTATGTGCAATTTTATTTGCTGTAAAGAACTCAGTGAAGAATAAGCCTTTCTTCTCTGGGACTGTCAGATACCACTAAGTACTACGTATTCTTTACAAGTTGATCTGTGTAGTTCTTTGAAATTTTTGGTTGGTTTAGGTTTGGTTTTTTGTTTGTTTGGTTTTTGTTTTTTTTTTTTAAGTATCATTCTAAAGGGAAATAAAAAAAAAAAAGGAAAGGATCTGTTTGTGAACCCACTGATGCTAAGGAAGGCTGGCTGTGAAGCTGGCATCTGCTTCAGAACAAGAAACAACAAAATACAAAATGCAGGCTTCTGTTTTTCATACTCCAAGATTAAAGAACAGCAACTGCAGCCTTTTATATCACCAGTAAAGCCTGGCCAAAGAGCAGAGGAAATTGTTGTTATAAGGAGTTTGTTTTCTCAGGTAAGAACTGCCCCAGGAGATCGTAGAATCGTAGAATGGCTTGAGTTGGAAGGGACCTTAAAGATCATCTAGTTCCAACTACCCTGCCATGGGCAGGGACACCTCCCACTAGACCAGGTTGCTCAGAGCCTCATCCAGCCTGTTCTTACATACTTTCAGGGATGAGGTGTCCACAACTTCTCTGGGTAACCCGTTCCAGTGTCTCACCACCCTCATAGTAAAGAACTTCTTCCTGATGTCTAAGCTAAATCTACCCTGCTCTAATTTAAAATCATTGCCCCCTATCATCACAGGCCCTTATAAAAAGTCCCTCTCCAGCTTTCCTGTAGGCCCCTTTCAGGTACTGGAGGGCTGCTATAAGGTCTCCCCAGAGTCTTCTCTTCTCCAGGCTGAAAAGACCCAACTCCCTCAGCTGGTCCCCATAGGAGAGCTGCTCCAGCCCTCTGATCATCTTTGTGGCCCTCCTCTGGACCCTCTCCAATAGATCCATGTCCTTCTTGTGTTGGGGGCTCCAGAGCTGGACACAGTACTCGAGGTGGGGTCTCACAAGATCAGAGTAGAGGAGCAGAATCACGTCCCTTGACCTGCTGGCCATGTATTTTTTGATGCGGCCCAGGATACAATTGCCTTTTTGGGCTAAAGAGACAGAGTTGCTCTCTATCTCACTGAAAACCCAATGTTTTTCTAGTGTGCCTTCAATCTCCCCCTTGACATGATAACTGAGGGTCATAATTCAACAGTAAACCTAGATGATCAGCTTCATCACTAGCAGGTCGCCATGCTATATAAGATATGGCTAAAAAGCAGTATGCTAACGTCCACATAAATCTACAGAACTCAATAAGATGAAGAGAACACAAACCCACACAAATAACATCAAAGTTAAGCCTCGAACACAGAGTGAGCTAATAAATATAAATTTTTGCAAGTAACTTAGACAGATTCCTTTTGCACTCTACAGTATCTTTTGCAAAGAGACAAAAGGAGAAAACATTTGTTAGTCCAGCTTTTCAAATTAGGTGTACAAACTATAATTTGTTTCCTTACAGAAATAATCTCTTTCTTTGCAATGAGTAAATTTAAAAATTTCGATTTAAAACTTTAATATCCATGTTCATTTTGGAGAAAAAATATCCAAAGTTCAAATAAATCAGAGGCAAAATAAACTAATTTTCTTGACTGACTAGACATTCAGGCTGCTGAGGCAAGAGACAGTCATCCCTACTCTTGCTGTAGCCATCTGTTTGCCTGAGTCTCAGAGAAGAATGATGCCTGATTAATGCACTTCGTGCAAAAGCACAGACTTTACAGGAAGTGTCCTGTAATTATTTATGAATAATTGTCTAATGAAGAGATTAGTCAGTCTATTAATGTGGAGAAAGTGTCACTAACAGCATCAATCAGATCAAAAGTGAAGGCTGGGTGCATCTTTCCTAACCCTTAAGACTTAGGACAACACATAACATCTACACTCCAGTGGGCTCAACACAACTTGTGAGCCACTGTCACCATCTCAGAGAGTACTTTCCAGACCATGATTATAGGCAGTGCTATACAAATAGAGATATTTTTTGGGGGGGGGGACAAAGATGCTTTAAAACATTTAACTTCCCTGTGCAAACCGATACACAGAACCCATGCACAGACCCCAGTACTGATGTAGAAAAGAGCAGTGAAAAGAATCCCTTTTCTTCCTGCAGCTTAAGCAGTGGTCATTGCCCATACTATCCCGCATTAAACAGAGCCTTGGAATTCTTCTTATTTTGTTCTTCCAGTGAAGTAAGGAAATAGGACAGGATATATCTGTATTTATGTAAGGCTTCATCTTTTCAGTTCCAGAATGTGCTCTCAGTGCTCTCAGTGACAGGGATATTCAAGGAGATGGTCAGCAAATGCAGGGTCAGCAAAAAAAGGTGGGAGAGGGAAACAGGCTAAATGAAAAGGAAAGTGAGTGTGATGTAGTGTTCATACACTAATTTCAATGGCTGCTAGAAACTCTCCATCAAGCCAATATCTGCAGTTACTGTGATAAATTATCACAGTATTTGTGGCATTACCAAATTAATTGTTCACTTTGTTGTTAACGTAGCTGATAAATGCTGATGCATTTTGCCTGTTCCTGAGCCTGTTTATTTGTGAAGGTGATCAATTCTGTTGCACTAAATCCATTCTTGCCTAGCTGTGGTAGTTAAGAACTGTCCAACCTGCCCAACAATGTTTGCCAAAGTGCATCAGTAAGAGTCGTTGACCCTCTCGGAGGCGTTGTTCTGACCGATAAGTACAAATGGAGCTATTAGACACTCTATCATTTCTTGTATGATGACATCAGATAGGGAAAGAAGCCTGGGAGAATAATCTGGAAGGGTGGAAACTGAGTCCTTTCCTAGGAGAGCTTCAGCACGGCACAGACAGTCAGAGTTGATTGCATCTGGAGAGAGAAGGTAAACTGTATCCCAGCTGGAAGCATGGTAATATGAGGATGAAAGCTAATATTTTTTTTTTTTCCCCCATAATACAAATGTATTCAAGGTAACGAAATAATAATCTCATTCCTTCTTTATCCTTCTTGCCCTACCAGCAATCTGCCAGTAGATGACAAGTGGGCTTTTTCTAATTTCTAGGTTTAAGGAATAGCTCATTTTCGTCACAATTTTGTCCAGTTTGCCAAAACTTCCAATTAATTTCAAATATAGCATCCTCTTGTGTAGCATGAAAACTCCTTATAGGGGCTTGAATTTATTAAGTTACTGTACACAAGTCAGAGTCCACAGACAGCAATATCTTTCAAATGCGATCAAGCTGGGTGAGAATTGAATCAGCAAACTAGAATCCAGGTGGTCTATATCCTCCCATCTCTAACCCACTGAGCTATCATTTTCTCTACCGTTCCTTGAGGTCTGAATTTTAGTGAAGCTTTGCAGTGGCTGACTAAAAATGCTACAAAGTGTAATGAAGTTAAACCCAGCGCAGTAAGTAAGAGTTAAGTAGGACTCTACAAAATAAGCATCCGCATTGGAACAGATGACACTCAACTGCCTGTTTTCAAAGGATACTCCACAGTGTAAGTCTCTTGCATCCATTTGAACACTGCCATGAGATTCTTCACACAAGATGAGCTAAATATGCTCATAAACTATTGGTTAAGATAAAAACAAATTCCCCCAACACTCCAAATTCTGGGGACAGTCCATTCAGGGAAATCTGATAGAGATCACGAGTCATATATTATCATCTAGGCATTCTAAAGCATGTACTTCTTTACAGCATTTAATAAAACTTTCAGCATTTGTTGCAATTTTTCGCAACTGTGTCTTTTTTTTTTCTCCTCCTCCAACTCAAATCAGTAAATCGTTGTTTTATCATACAGCCTATAAAAGTGACAATTTTTCTTTTACTGTCAGATATAGAAAAAATTATATGCAAAATGCTTTTCCAATTCACTCATTTTTTTTTCCGCTGTATTATCTCAATTCTTCTGCTTTTATGCTTTATGAAAATTGAAAAAAGAAATCAACATATACACTGCAAGCTTTGCAGTGCTAACCTTTTATTGTGCTGTTGCTTTAGTGAATTTTAGCCAAGAAACATGAAAGTCTTTCTATGAAGCGATGGTCCTTATGTTTAATTTCAAGTTGGTTACAAGGCCAATAGAGTTGCAGAGATGTTTTAAAACCTTTCGCAGTAAAAACTAGAGAAGACTAGCTCTTCCACAACTAATGGCCCAGCTAGAATATTATCCAACAATTGTATAAAACTCAGAGGATTAATTTACTTTTAGATGTCATGGGCCCTGAAGGACTCATTTGCTAACTAGCTCATGGAAATAATTAATGCTAGAGGTCATGTGATCTTTACATTAAAATGTCAGGGAAATAATTTCCTGGGAATCTCATTAGTACAAAGCAAAATAGTACACAATATAACCACCCACATTTTCCAGCCCAGACTTTCTTTTTTATTATTTTATTTACTTAAATTGGGTAGTTTGAGTATATATATAAAAAAGGTGAATTAATATTTAATTTTATAAGGTATTTTATTACCATACTTGCAGACTATTTAATAGGAAAACAAGTAGATAATTCAAATGATTGCTAATCAGCTAAATCTTTCCGACCCACTGAAAAGGTGAGGAAGAAACCATTAGATGTTCCCTATTACTAGGAGAAATGTGACAGTTTATTTCAGCCTCACAAGACTTCTGAAACTAATTCAATAGCTCATGCAGTCTTCTTCTAAGGAGAAGCCATAGGGATGTGTAACCATGCCAGGCATTCAGGCACTTTGCTGTGTGCAGTGTGCACTATTATAAATGGTCATCTTTAAAGCTGTAAAGTCAAGAACTCTGAAGTTATGAAACACCAGACTGAAGTCTGTAGTGCCGGTTTTATCTGAGCCCATTGTCTGGGCGTATTACACTCTAGTCTTTAATTACATGAGGAGATACTGTTTCCCCAACAGAATGTCTGCCTCGGGGCACAATATGGATGCGGCTCGCTTACTGAGCAGCTAGTCAATATTTTGTGTTATCCTTGTTGTTTGAAATACTTTATTTCCTACACGCTACTCAAATCCAGCTCTAAAAATTGATGGCACTTTTCTCACAGATTTTTCTACGGTGCTCTTCAGTACAGCACTTTATTAATTTCTAACAATTACACTATTTTCACAATATACCTGAATAATGAGATGATAGTATTTACAGATTCCATGCTTGAACATGGGAGGAACCTTCTAACTTATAAGTCATGTTGTTACAGTTCTGATGATCTAGGAGCGGCAAGTTTTGCAGGAAGAGATACTACTACCCCAGGACCAGACAGCTATTTACCATCCCCAGGTTCATTTCACCACAGCCTATGATACTGTTTGGCTATTTTCAGTTTTGCTTGTCCCACTTGAGTCAGCATTATGATATATCCTCCTGCCCTGTTTTTCACCTAGTGACGTCCAGTTATCTCCTGTTAAGTTCCTCTCTTCAGTTTAGCCTTCTTTTGGTCCTTGCTCTGGCCTAATCTCATCTTCAGCTGCTGCTGCTGTCTCTTGCTTCAGTTCATCTGTTGTGAACTCTTGCCCTTGTTCTTTCCTCTGTGCCAATTTGCCAATTTTAGCTGTCCTTTATATGTGATTTCTCAACTAATCATTTTTTTTGTACGTCTGAACTCAGCCTCACCAACAGCTCCCGCAGATGCTCCCACTGCTCCTATGAGGGCAGCAGTTAGGAAAACCAGTTGCTTTCTCACATACTTAAATGCATCTAATGAAACATGCAATCAATGCTTGTTGCGAAAAAAAGAGATGTGTAAGAGATAGATCCAATGTATAACTTAGGAAGTCAAGAAGCAACTACCCTAACAACATCTTGCCCTCTATCCCATTTTCCAGTAAAGCAAAAACTGTCAGAGTTTGAGTCTTCAGTAGTTCAGTTACAGTACAGACACAGTCTACCCAATAGGCTTTATCTGTACTGAAACTGTCTCACCAAAAGTATGACAGAAATTTTGCCCAGGCTAAGGACCACCAGCGTGATGGATATCTCTGGATTAACCTGGCAAAGAATTCTATATCCTAAGCGTGTGCTAATGTCCCACCTTAAACAGAAAGGCCATTGAACTCATGCGGTAGCTCTTATCCCTTAAAGGCTAAAGTTTTTGGTGCCAAAGAGTGTCCAAAGTGAGAGTAAAGCAAATCTATTCAGAAGGAAAGTAGGCAGTGATTCCATTATTAGAAAGATGAAGTAGTTTTTGAAAATATTAAAGAAATACCAGAACAGATTTCTAAATCCTCTCTATTTTTACAAGTGAGAAATAAAACATAGCTATATTGTATCAATAAATGTATGCTATGCAACTAAAATAAAAAAATTCTACAAAGTTGTTGCTTGAAGAACAAGTCCACTTCCATTCTGTGCACAGCAGCTTTTAAAGCAGCAGAAGATTTATAAATTATGTTTGCCTCCTGGAACAACACTTTTAAAAGCAAACCAGAAAAGATCCAGATCTGCTCCTGGAACTTTCCTTCACACAAATAATCCTATTAAGCAATAGAAACTCTCACATAATGAAAAACTCACATGACTCGACATTGCTCTGTTGAGGAACCAACCATCCTTTCTTTTCCACCTTACTAAAGCTAACATGTTGTTCGGGGGCTGTATGTGAAAGTCATTTTTTTTCTTCTCTTTGTACTGTCTGTTGTTCCTGACATAGATCCTCCCATGCTTAGGGCGTGGACCAAGGACTCAAAGCTTCAGTCTCACTTTTGGCATTAGTTAGGGCTTCTGATGCATCTCATATTGTCAAGAAATAACAAAGGTTCTAGTGCAAAGCACATTTCAAAAGCAGTTGATCCAACAGGCTATTTACAGATATGATAACATGAAGCAGTTGGTCTCCTTTTGTATTTTTATATACTAAGATCTTGATGAAAGGTATCCCTATACTACTGTACACTTGTAACACAGAATCACGGAATCATTCAGATTGGAAAAGACCTTTAAGATCATCAAGTCGAACCATTACTTCCCTTTGTGCTCTTGGCTGTCATCAAATATTGCCACAGATACTCCTGACTGCCAGTTTTGAGCTATTTAGGGAGTTTTAGACCCGTACCATTCTCTGCAACATCTTTTGTTATAATGTATGTACCTGCAACTTACCAGCTTGCTGTCCCATCGCCATTAAAATGTGATCTTTCTGTGCAATGGGAATTTCTGGGAATTACCAGCTTATTCATTTCTTCATGTTACAAAGAAATATGTTAATGATACCACCACATTGCTCTATCTTTTCCCCAGTGTCATTAGTATCCCTGATGCAGAAGAGAGGTGTCCTGTGACATGCAGAAGCCCTCAAGGAGGGGGTGCTGCGATGGCCATGCTGCCAATGCCTGTCTGACAGCCCTTTTCTCATGCTGATGGTTGGAAACATTGGCTAAATCCCTGTACAAGAGCAGGGAATAAAGGAGCTGTGAGTATGGGTGGCTCATGAGCACAACTGGAGACTGTCCAGCAGTTCAAGTCAAGTTAAAAGGAAAATATCATCATTTCTTATTTAGGCAACATATAATTTCTGCCATTTTTATAAGATTCATTTCCCAAGTTTTCAGCCCTCTGACTGCAAACTATCAGTTTTATCTGTATTTCTAGGCTGACTTACTACCATTAACACTACAGTGAACACTACTGTTACTACTTCTAATAGTCCTAAAGTAGTTATTAACTGCTGAAGTTAAAAGTGACTACTTTCCTTAGGCAGTCTCTAATTCAATATCATAAAGGCATCTTGAATGTAAGGAGAGACTCTCACAAATCACAATCATAGTCTCATGGGTGCAGAGAGATTCTTATCAGTAAATACTCAGAATTTTTGCTTTTTTAACAAGAACAGCTCAAATAACTTAAGCATTTTAAACATATAATAAATGCCAGTGTATCTCCAAGTGATTACATGATGAGTATATATTTTGTTATGATGATGAACATCTTACTCTCCATCAATATGGGGATCTACGCACAATTACCTTTAGACAGAACTTAGTGGGATTCAAGAAAACAACGCTGAGTGCAACTTAGAAAAAAATGCAGGTATTAAGGAAATACTTGTCATTGTGAGTTATTATGCATGTTCTACATGGCATAACTCAATAATGAATCACTACAGAATCCTGATCACATCTATTTACCATATTCATATACACTCATCAAATTATGTTTCAACTTGATCTAATTAAAATGTTTCACATTATTATGCTTTTTAAAAATGGTGTCAAGATGAACACTACCAATCAGTAATGTCAAATCTAGTCCCAAGACCACGGTGCTATTTCCAAGTATTTTTCTGAACCATTTTATGTGAAGCTCCAGTAATTTTTATTTTTTCACTTCCATCCCACAAAAAAAAAATAGTAATTTTAAACCCAAATGGGAAACTCGCTGTACTAACATTTTAAGGGTGTAATCCCCAGCAGCCTTCAGAGCAGAGCCAGTAAAGTCAGAAGCATCAAATAAGTGGCAGTGTCATAAAAGGAATTGCAGGCACAGGGAAAACCAGGCAATATCAAGAATTAAGGTAAGAAGACAGCAAACTGCTGAATGGCAGTAATTCTTTGGCAACTCTGGAAATAACTTGAGACTTAAAAAATTCTTGAGAATACACTATGAAAGCAAATCAGAGATTAAAGCTCTGTGGACTGCACACCTACAACTTCAGGCATTCTGTGTGGTCAAAACAAAACCACATTCTTGATAGGGAAAATGCCCAGTTTGCCTCAAATCGATGTGCAGTCTGATGGGCTGAGGCAGTCACAGACAAAGACTGTAGGTAGCCAGTAGCTTCCAGAAAGACCCAAATGGACTAATGAGTTACTGCAGTGCGTTACATTTGCAAAATGCACTATGTAAGTTGTGATGTTAAAAAGAAACCTTCCTGCTCCCTTAGGAAAAGGTCACAATGACAACTAAGCCAAGGGGATTCAGAGTAAAAGGAGAAAATGTTAAAAAGTAGTTGTCATAATCATATTAAGCTGAGGAAAGTTTATTGTCAGAGCAGTGAAGTGAATGAAAGGTTTGTTAGTCAACATTTAAAAAAAAAAAAAAAAAGGACTAGGTACATATTGGAAAGCCACACAAAAAATAAATAAATGCAGTGTATTTTTTTATATTGGGAACAGATAGAACCACTTCTACAGTGAAGGAGCATTCATTTCACTTCACAGTGTCTTTAATTGAAAAAATCAATAGCTCTTTACAGGCCGAGCTATCACTTGGAGTCAATGTGGGATGGAAAGGGGATTTGACAGTTACCTAGTGAGGTTCTGACTAAGGAACAAGGCAAACTGAATGGCCACAATAGCTCCTTACTATCCTTTAAAAAACTGTGATTTGACTGTGGAAATATCTGAAAAAAGCCTTCAGTGACAGATCACTGACAGTAATATGTAATTAACTCCTTGCTGTGATCTTGTAGTCTGAGAAGTAGCAAGTGATATACAGAAATACAGGCAGTAAGAGGGAATTTTATTTTCTAGCCATTGTCATTTGAAAAGAACACTCCTGCTCGCAGAGCTTGAGTCAGCCTCACCCTTCCAGTTGTGCTTATCCACAAGAAGTAGGCTGCAAGGTTGTATAACAATATGCACGATTCCCTTTAGGAAGGTAGGACTGTTTGCCTTGAAATTAGACCATTCATTTCATAACACGCAGCTTCTGAAGTATAAGAGAAACTAATAGATTCAGACAGCACTGTTGGGTATTCCAGATTGCACTCCGCCACCATTGCCTTTCTGTCCCCAAAGAAAGCGCGGCCGCGGACTCCGCATGTTCCGTGGTTCTCCTAAAGGCTCTCAGACATAAGCGAGCTTAATCAAGAGAAGTGTGAAATCACAGCAAAGCCAGTGCTTCCTCTTTTGCAGATGGTGAGCTGCCAGAAAGGATCAGCCCAGGCTTTAATTGCGAGGCTGATGAGAAAGGCAGGCAAGATGGGAAGGTACGTGTTATGGTGTGGGCAGATCATTACATAACAGCGAGGCTGTTGCACATGTGGTCCTATATGAATCAACACGCGGTAAAAAAACTGGCACCATCCCTGTTTTTCCACACTCCAGAAACAGAGAGATAAAATACCCCAACTGTTTGCTCTCCATAGTGGCTGCTGAAGGTTCAGTTCACTGAGATAACCGCTAAGGGCTGGGGGAGTCACTTGGCTGAAGTAACAACAATCTGTTTGGTTTCCTTCAGGACGGGCAGATCAGCGATGAATGCAGGAAGCAATACCAACAGCAATGAACATAATCTGCAGAGCAGACAAAAGGCAGTGGTTGTCTCTTGCTTGTATGCAATCTGCTTTACCTTCATGGGGCCAAACTAGTCATAGCCTCACTGACAGAAGGCAAACTTCTTGGAGTCTAATCAAAAATCTCATAAGATAAAACTTGAAAGCAACCTTCTTTTTTTAACTTCTACCAAGACGTCTCCTTCTCTGGAGGCTTTCAAAACCCACCTGGATACATTGCTGTGTGGCCTGCCCGAGGTGATCCTGCTTTGGCAGGGGAGTTGGACTAGATGATCTCTAGAGGTCCCTTCCAACCCCTAACATTCCATGATTCTACGATTCTAAGATATGAAGTTAGTTAGGCGCACATATACACATACGCTCGTAGACCCATGCTCTTGTATATTTAATACCCCTGCACTAGACACACACGTACATACCCATATAAAGGAACACAAGTTGAATTTTTTTTAGTAATAGATTTTACCCTAAGGCAAGGAAATGTCCTATGGCGCTCTAAGGAAGTTTCAAAGAAGCAGTTGCAACTTGTAAAGCTATGTAATTCTGATCATTGTCTTACTGTTTCTACGTGGGCCAGTAGTGACAAAGTTGTGCTTATCCCTGGAGCAAGTAGGTATCCCTAAGTCTTTACGTTTCTTTAATGATGAAAGAATTAGAGGAATATGATACCAAGTGCCTGTCACTGAAACAGGCAGAAAGGAAGTCAATAATCACCGAGATAGTTGAATGTAGTACAAAATCCATACTTGACTGAATACGTGTCCAAAAAATGCGTGAAGTATCCTGACCTTGATGTTTGCCTTGTAAAAATCAACTTCACAACCTAACTGCTTGGAAATCAAAGTTTTCATCGTCTAACGAAAGGATGCCAACGTGTGAAACAAAATGTTTCTGGAAGTGGCTGCAGGCACCAGGTATCTAGCTGTTTCTATGGGTTTTCTATATGAGTTTATATTTCTATATGGGTTATATTACATGGGTTTTCTATTTCTACCATGTAGAAGGAAGGATAACATGCACAACTATTTATAAATATCACCAATTGAAGCAACTCGTTTTATATCCTAGCTTCAGAAGAAAATACACCAAAAAAGACCCATAAAATAAGTCACCTAGATTATGCAAATATTTTGTACTTGAACATGTTACTTGAAAAATAGCAGAAAAAGTGAAATAAATCTGTGCAATGTAAAGGAGATTATCTCCAAATAGAATAAATTTCATACATTTCCAAAAAGAGTTCGTCTCTGTCTAAGAAGACAGACTGGAAGCTTGTAATATCTAAATAGAGTACATATTTATTTAAGGATTTTGGCCTACGCATATTAGGGCTGGGAAATCTTAACCAATAACACTTTTTAAAGCATGATCCTCTGTTATAATTGTTGCTTTTTTCCTTGTATAAAAGGAAGAGGATCAGTATTTCTGGAAAGGATTGTTGACTGAGGATTCAGCAACATACCCTTATAATCTTTAGACATGCATTTTTCTGTAAATGGTCTACAAATCCCACCTGAGTCCCAGTAACAGAAGAATAATGTCTTGGACATGGTAAACTGAAAAGTAATAGAAATATTAGAATACATCTTTTTCTCTATTGCTTTTTAGGAACTTGAATAGAGGACATGTGATCATCATCTCCATGCTTAAAGAAGCACCTGGGAGTCAGAATTCTCTTTTTTTTTTTTTTTGCTTTTTTATTCTGTACTTTAAGGTAAACCATGAGATCTCACTGTCATAGATTTATCATTGTCATAGATTGCAATATTTTTTTATACCTGAATCTAAAGAGTGCCTCAAAGCCTATTTAATATTCGAAAGAAATATTTCAAAATCCTTGGAACAGAAGTACTTGACCTGCACTAGTATTCATATCTCTCAGATATACTTTATGATTGCCTATTTGATTTAACCCTTCTGTGTCGATTAGCTAGCATGGATTTTTGACAAGGTATAAAAACAATTTTGAAAGCAAACTCTGGGAATATGTTAATTGAAAAACTAGGAAAACTAGAAGACCAAAAAAATCTTTTAGCTGTTGCTAAAACAGATGAAACGATAAAGGCTTCATCTAAAAGTTTTAACTGTATCCAGACACATCTATAACAGGCAACTGCTTTTCTTTTTGCAGTGAATGCCAACAAAAAATTTGCAAGGACAGTCAGGCTCACGGAGAGAAATGACGTTGTACTTTACATACTGCGTGCTAAATCTTGAACAGAACCTCCTCCCCAACAGGGATGTGAACACCAATAATCAAAATATGTACATTTGTACAGGCTTGTAGACTTAACACACTAAGCTTGGTGACTGCTGGCTGGAGCTCTCAGCAAGTAGGCACACTCTCCAGAGAAGAGGTCGTGAAATACAGAATGAAGATTTTCCTGCTACATTGCAGTTAACTCATGGGGAAAAGAAGTTGAAGCTCTACAAAATAGGAATAGCAATGGGGACATGTTTATGACTACCATTGAAGTGCAGGCTCTAAAAGCAGCCACTCAAAGTGATTCGGTCCAAATTTGCCCATATTTTTCCCTAGATTTAGGAATAACCCTTTATTAGATGTAGCAGAAGAGGAATGATAGAATGAAAATGACAGCACTGAAATGAAAAACTGTCAGTCAGTAGTTTACATCAATCAAAAGGACAGCTCAATCAAAGATGTAGCAGATGAGACTATGATTTTTTTTTGTCCTCATTTTTCCTCCTCAATTCTTTTCCAGAGTGTACCATTGCAAATAACGATGATTCATAATTAGCTTTTGATTACATTAGCAAGAAGGATAATTAAAATATCAGGATCCATCCCTCTAGAAAGAGTTTTTCAAATCATGCTGTGACATTCTCTGGCTATCCAGAATTTTTTCCTTTGGCTTCTCAGTGTCAGTAAATGTTTGCTGATTACCACAATTCTGACTGTGAAGAAATCACCTGCTTTTTGGAAAGAATTTAAGCTGAGCTACATACATACATGTATGCAGAGTCTTATTCTGAAGGGCCTAAGTCTAAACCTACCATGAGTTAGTTACACTGTGCGTTATTCTCCAAGGTGTAGGAAATGTTGAATTACGAAATAATATACCTGTAAGCAGGTGAGCAACCAGCCATTTCATACCACTTCTACTTGATCAAGCATGCATGAGTCACCGCTAATAACAGCGATAAAACCGTGAGAATGCGAAGTTTGAGCAAAGCTTGGTGTATGTATTGCTAGTGGTGGAAAACCATCACTGCCACCCTCAACTGTCATCCCCTCCCCTTCTTGCCCTCCTCTTTAACTTGCTATTTAGCCAATGCACAGGGCACTTTTAAGAAACTGTGGTGCCCACTTCAGGACATCTTGTGATGGGATGGAGACCTGCCATAGCTGAGCAGGGCGGGCACAGCTGGGTGCTGACAGCAGGGTCTATGCCCAACACCACAAGAGGTCAAAAAGGGCAAGGGTCCAGCCAGGCTGCCCAGGCAACAGCAGCAGGAAACAGGGCCAGAGACTGGGCTAGAAATAAGGGTACAGCATAGACCTAAGGTGTACCCAGGTCTGGACACCAGCGCTACGACAGCACCACTGGGCAAGGTACTGACAGTCCCAGGCTGATCTGGACCATGGGGAGGTGACCAGGAGTTCTATGTATCAGGCCCATCAACCAGCTTCTAGCCCCAGGAAGCCTTGTTCCTGCTATTCTTTGACTCTGTTCATAGATGGTCTATGACTTAACTCTAAATGTGCCTTCTCTGGGGTCATAGTTTTGCTCTAAAAACAGAAAGTAAACACAGGAGCTATGAAAAGTAACTGTTCTGATGCAAACACAGATTTTTCAGAAATCCACAGTATTGTCAACCAGCTCTGGTTTCACCTAAGTATCACTGTGAAAAGAACATGGCACGTGCATTAGAATTGGATGAGTAGATTGGAAAAAAAAAAAAAAAAGAAAAAAAAAGAGTAAAAATAAAAAAAGATCCACACACAGAGGATCTTGCAGCAAAGAAAAATCTCGCTGTCCCCTGCTACAGCTGCAGCCTGCTTGACCTCTGTGAATATCATACTTCAAGAGGCAGTTCAACATTTTTAAGCAGACCTGACTGCCTAACTTGTTTTAAGATCCTAGAGACACAACTTCAAAGATGGGAGCTCCAGAAAGGGAAACATAACTGTGGTGTGAAGCCGCTTTCTGAATTTCCTACATAGAGCCTGTATCAGGGTCTGAAAAGGCAACAAATGTGAGGGAGTGCTGAAAACTGCACTTCTTTCTATCTGTGAAGCATAAGCTTAGAAGTCAATGCCACTGCAGCATCTGCTATAGCCCAGCCTGCAGGCTAGATCCTGTCGAAACACTGCTGGGGTGTCCCCTGGCCCCTTTGCACGGTCACAGTTTCAACAGTCCGTATCAGGGATGAGATTATGGAGATGACAATATCTCTCCTGGCCCAATAAATATTATATTCCCAGGACTAAAACTGGCCGTTCTTCCTGTTATCTCCATGCAGAGCATCATTAATATTCACATCTGATAATAGTTCCAAGAATCTATCTACAGAATCTATACTAATGAACAGGAGCTGGGTCGTAGAGACAAGGATCACTGAGAGATTAAGATGTAACTTTATTTAAAAGAGGAAAATTGTTTTACTTCAATTGAACCGTTTTGCTTGTTCTTCTGCAAAACAACTTTACTGACAAATCAGGATTTCCTTGTTATTGAACTATTGCTTTTCCAGTTAACAGTAAATAAGGTTTAGCTTACACAAGTGTTAGGAGGATATCAAGGAGAAAACAGACTTCATAAGATGGATTTACATACTTCATTTAGCATTAGCATGCATTAGGACCACTGAGAAAGACTGTGAATACAATGCACTGCATATAATGAATTAACCTGAGAACGGATCTTTCTTTTCATACAACTTACATATCAGCCCATTAAACTACTGGCGCTGATTTTATTTATGATATTACATATTTGCAATCATTATGAAAATAACCAGTAGAGTGCATGAGCATTTTCAGTGTTACATATGTGACAGACAGCATTTAAAGGTAAAATAAATAAAATAAAAGGCATCATTTCTGGTTCAGAAAATATCTGATCTCCAGTGTTCTTATATTCAGCAAGTTTTGTATCACTGGAAACGCAGATGAACTCAAGGGAAGTACTGTCAGATATACAGATATAGATATAGATATAGATATAGATATAGATATATAGATATAGATTAGAGACAGAGATCGAGATCGAGATCATGTCCTGCCTTATGCATACACCTACACTTTGGCTAGATGGGTCTTCAGTCCAATTCAGTGCATTCAGATTAATTTGCTCTTTCTTTGAGTATCACCAGAACGTGTAAGTACAAGTATCCAGCCTAGAGATGAACTTTAATTTGCATACTCCCGGGTTACATATGCTATTCAGCCATCACCAACTGACCACTTACACCACTGTAAATCTACTGATATCCATGGACCTGTACTTGAAAGGATCTGTGAAGAGAATGAGACCAAAAGGATGCTATTGGAAGAATTTTTTATTTTTTTTTCATCATAGCGTGTCTCTTCTGAGTGTTTATATGATCATTTCCCTTCCCTCCACACACTCAGTAATAAATAGCTCACAGCATCATAGTGATGTGCTGGGTAAATGCTGCAAGTTATGAGGCAAATTTACTGCCTCATAAACTCACAGCCAAGTAAAGCTGTCATTTGCAAGAACAATTAAGTCATCATTCTGTTCCCTGGAGGGTATAGGGTATTCCTAAAACCTGTAAATTCACAGAAAAGGGAAACTGGTCATATGCTCAGAATGAATACTAACATTTTATTAATAGTGAATTCTCTTGCAAGCTTCAAGCCTGCATGTATTTTCTTTGTTTCCCAGCATTTGCAATCTAGCCACTACTCCTCACCACGTATACTGCTAAAAGGCAGAAGAAATACAAGAGTACCCTGTGATGTTTTTTTGTTGTCTGGGCCTGAAGTATACTCTTGAAGTTATACTAGTGAGATGTTGCTGAAAAGAGAGGGGAAAAAAAAAGGATCAAAGCCTAAGACTGTTATCTCTGAGCCATTCTGACATCTGGGGCTACTATAAAAATTGCCAGTGTGGCCTGAAGATGGTCCAAATGGAGAGAGAAAGAGATTATAAAATGTTGCTGTTGCATAACGTGTTTTCGCTATTCACTCATAGAAACCCACAATAGTATCTTTAATCTTCAGGGAGCCACCAGATAAAACTTCAAGCCATGCTTCCTGAAACACTGTAATAATTCACAGATTTTTATAAATACTGTAGGTGCAAGCAGTATGAAAGTGTCACCTCCTGATTATGTAGTTTCCACAAAGCCTATGTATAGGCTGCATCATGGCAGAACAATTCCTCATTTCCCTGAGAATCTGAGTCCTATGTGGTCTTCACATTTGATGGCAAGAAACGTATGTGCGTTTCCTGCACAGAAAACTATAGATATATGCATCGTAGTTATCTTGCTGTATGTTAGGTGAAAGAAATACATTTGGAAAGATTAAAGAATGAGGCTGAATTGGGTCACTGAATAGGAAAAAGCTTAGCTGGTAATTTAAGCAATGCTGGTTCTGTTATTTTAACTCAGAGCAAGAACGCAAGCCTGAACTCCCTCGTTGTCATCACTGGCACGGAGCTGACCTACATTTCAAGTTTAATTACAAGTGATCTAACCGGACTTCCAGGTAAGGAAAAATCAGCCTAAAGCTGCAGAAACAGCTCATATCCAAGTGCTTTACAGCAGCATAAACACCACTTGAAGCCACTTGGTTTGTGAACGTGAGCGCAAACTCAAGCAGAGCTCCCAAGGGCAGGGTGGCCAAAGCCCTCATGCTCTTTGGTGCCACTGCAGAGATGCACTAGGATATAGAATTATAGAATCATTCAGGTCGGAAAAGACCTTTAAGATCATCGAGTCCAAGTATTAATGTATGTGAAGTTGTATGTGAAGTTACATGATGCCTATAGCTTCTGGAAGCCAGTCCACGCAGTAGCTGGTTCCTGGCTCGTGCTGCCAGCTTTGCTAGTCCTGAGATCTGAACCAGAGGTAGAAACATTGGAAAATTTCTGGGAGAAAAAGCTGGTGTAGCTAAGCCTCTTGAGACCACAGTCTCTGTCTGAGGAAAGTCTGGTAAACCCGAAAACATACATTGCACAAATGTAAAAGTAATGTGGAAAATTCCTATCTAAAATCCTATAGGAAGCGACACAAAATTCATGGTATGTACCAGATATCAGAATACACAGTATGTTTTAAACTCTCATTAATGTCAGGGGAGCCATATAAATGTACTCAAAGCCAGAATAGGCCCCTTTAAATTATTAATTGCAGTTACCTAATAATAACTCAGTGAATAAGAAGAAAAATGGTAAAAATGTACTATTAAAAACATATTAAAACAATAAAACATGTCAAATGCACTGTACTTCACCAAGCAGTTTTCTGTATAATTTATATTTTTGTACAAGTATCTTTAAGTAAAATTACACTTTTTACCCAATTTAGTATTTATGACATTAATTTCCAGAAAGTTTATGTGTTTTGCTGAATGCTCCTTTCTGAGCACCACATCGATTCTCACAGTGGCAGTAAAGAGGTTCCAGATATTAGCTGTAGCCATTGTTGACATTTCTTGAGTTTTAAAAGCAAAAAACTCATAGGTCTGTAAATCAGCTGAACCGCTGGAAACTGTTGTTCTACAGGCAACAAACCATGGTAGAAATGGGATGATGCAGTTTTTTTAATCCTGGTGGACCCAGAATGTACAAAGCCTGTTGGTATCTTGACTGACTGTGGTTTAAAGGGTTGCATGCAACTGTACATAATACATGACTTGATCTGATCTCAGGGGATGAAGTAAATTCCTAAGAGAAGGAATTTACTGCTATTTGTTCACGTGCTTGACCGGCCACCACCTAGATTTAACTCCATTCACTCTGGGCCCGGCCATCCAGTCCATGTTTGATCCAGCAGAGTGTGCACCCGTCCAGGTCTGGGGCAGCCAGTTTTGTCATGAGGATGCTGTGGGGAACAGTAACAAAGGCTTTGCTGAAGTCCAGGTAAACCAACATCCACAGCCTCTCCCTCAGCCACCAAGTGGGTCACCTGTCATAGAAGGAGATCAGGTTCGTTAACATGACCTGCCCTTCATGAACCTGTGCTGACTGGGCCTGAGCACCTGGTTGTCCTTTAAATGGTGTGTTATGGCACTCAAGATGATTTGTTTCATGACCTTCTCTGGCATCGAGGTCAGACTGACAGGTCTGTAGTTCCCCAGATCCTCCTTCTGACCATTCCTGTAGGTGGACATCACGTTTGCTAATCTCCAGTCTGTTGGGACCTCTCCAGTTAGCCAGGACTGCTGACAAATTGTGAAGAGTGGCTTGGTGAGCACATCCATCTACTCCTTCAGCACTCTTGGGTGTAACCCATCTGTCCCCATAGACTTGAGCATGCCTAGGTGGTGCAGCAGGTCACTGACCATTTCCTCTTGGATTATGGAGTCCTCCTCCTGTTCCCCATCCCTGTCTTCCAGCTCGAGGAGCTGGCTACCCAGCAAACAACTAGTCCTGCTATTAAAGTCTGAGGCAAAGAAGGCATGAAGTACGTCAGCCTTTTCCTCATCCCTAGTCACTGTGTTTCCCCGGCATCCACTAAAAGGGTGACGATTCTCCCCAGTCCTCCCTTTGTTGTTAATGTATTTATAGAGGCATCTTCTATTGTCTTTTACAGCAATAGTTCAACTGAGTTCTGGTTGGGTTTTGCCCTTCTAATTTTCTCCCTGCACAGCTTCACTGCAGCTTCGTAGTCTCCCTGAGCGGTTGCCCCCTTTTCCAAAGGCCATAAGCTCTCTTTTTGTTCCTGAGTTCCAGCCAGAGCTCTCCATTCAGCCAGGCCAGTCTCTTCGCTGCTGGCCCATCTTTTGGGACACAGGGATAGCCTGTTTCTGCGTTCTTAAGATTTCCTTCTTCAAGTGCCCAGCCTTCTTGGACTCCTTTGTCCTTCTGGATGGCCTCTCAAAGTCTGCCCTATAGAAGTCCAAGGTGGCAGTTCTGCTGCCCCCCTCCTTACTTCTCCAAGCATCAAAAACTCTATTATTTTATGATTACTAAGCCAAAAACAGCCTCCAACTGTTACATCTCCTACAAGTCCTTCTCTGTTAACAAGCAGCAAGCCCAGGAGGACACCTTCTCTTGCTGACTCCTTTATCAGCTGTATCAGGAAGTTATCCTCCACACTCTCCAAGAACCTCTGGGACTGTTCCCTCTCTGCTGTATTATATTCCCAGCACACATCTGGGAAGTTGAAATTCCACTGAGAACAAGATGTGGCGCTTGCAAAACCTCTCCCGACTGCTTAGAGTATTTCATCACTCTCATCATCCTCATTGGGCAGTCTGTAGCAAACTCCCACCATGGTATCTGCCTTGTTGGCCTTCCCCTTGATTCTTGCCCAAAAACACTCAACCCTGTCATCTCCATCATTAAGTTGTAGACATTCACATCCCTCCCTGACACAAAGGGCCACCCCACAGCCTCGCCTGTCCCTTCTGAAAAGCTCGTAGCCATCAATCACTGCATTGCAATCATGTGAGTCGTCCCACCATGTTTCCATGGTAGCAGCTGTATCATATTTTTCTCACTGCACAATGGTGTCCAGTTCCTCCTGCTTGTTGCCCATGCTGCATGCATGGCTATAGATGCACTTCAGCTGGGCTAATGGTCCTGCTACCTTCTTGGAGGGAGATACCCCAATTCTCAACAGATGGTTCTCAGATGCTTCAGTAGTTACCAGTCTATCACCTCTTGTTGTCTTTGCTGCCACACATGGATCATCATCCCCACCCTCACTGAGACAGCCAACTGGAAGACCTTACTACCACACTGACCCACAGGTACTGGTATGCTGCTCCCAGCCTCCTCTTCAGCAGTTTTGTCCCCATCCCCTTTCAAGTCTAGTTTAAAGAGCTTTCAATGAGCCCCATTGGCTCTTGCCTCAGGATACTTTTTCTGCTTTGAGACAGGCATTCCCCATCTGTTGCCAGCAGGCCTGCTGTCTTGTAAAGCACCTCGTGGTTAAAAAAAACAAAATTCCACCAGTGGCATCAGCCTCTGAGCCACATGTTAATCAGGTGTGTTTTCCTGTTCCTTTCAGTATTCCTTCCTTCCACTGAAGGGACTGAGGAAAACACCACCTATGCTCCTGATCCTTCCACCAAACGCCCCGGCACCCTAAAGTTCTTTTTAATTGCTTTCGGTCTCCTGTCTACAACCTCATCACTGCCAACCTGCATAACCAGTAGTGGGTAATAACCAAAGGGCTGTAGTAGATCAGGGAGTTTCCTGGTAATGTCTCTAAGCTGGGCCCCAGGGAGGCAGCACTTCCCTGTGGGATGGATCTGGTTGGCATAAGGGGCCCTCTGTTCCCCTTACAAGGGAATCTCTATGACAATGACCCTCTTGTGTTTTTCTTACCACAAGTAGCTTTAATGCTGGGGCTGGCTGACCCACCCTAGGCAACACCCTGGGTAGACCTTCATCTACATCCTCAGGTGCCTGGCCCTCAGGTTCCAGAGCCCCAGACCTGCCTGTAAGGGCAACTGGGAAGGTGAGGGAATCTGGGAAGGGTTTACCTGCATCCCGGTGCAGGGACCTGTTTCCATTCTTGCCACCCACCACCCCTCCTGTCTTTCAGGTCCTCTCCTTCTGCCTGGTGGCAAGAGGGGAGGGGATCCTCTGCTTCTTGCGAGGCCTCCATCTGCTGCCTTTGCCTCAGCATGTGGCTCCCCCAATCTATCTCCCTCTCACACTCCCTGACGCTCCTTAACCTTTCCAGCTGCTCTCTCTGCTTTGACCCCAGGCTGAGCAGATCATTCCCCTGCTCACACCGCACACAGAGGCTCCGGTCCGAGGGACAGGCCCAAGCTCTCCCTACAGCTGGAGACCTGCCAGGCCGCACTTTTCGGCGGGAGCTCCCTCTGGGTCCCCACGTTCCTTCTGGCAACGGCTTTCGGCCGAGCGGCGGCCGTGGCCGTGGCCGTGGCCTTAGCTGGGAGCCCCCCCTCGCCGCTTGTTCGCTCAGCTCTCCCCAGGGGCCGCTTTTATGACGGGCGGGGTGTGGGGTGGGTGTCTCGGCGAGCGGCGGTTGGCGCCGTTACGCCTCGTGCAGCTCTGGCGCCGGGGGGGCCGCTTCGCCCGGGCCGCCTCAGCAGCCGCCCACAGGGTGCCGGCCCCCGGGACAGACAAGCCGCTCTCTCGGCTCTTCCCAGTTTCGAAAAACCCCTAAAAATAGCCCCTGGCCGGCCCTTTTTGCCGCCATCCCCTTCCCCAGAGCAGACTGGCCTGCACTGGAGCAGGTCTCCTCGGCGAATGAATAAATGAATACATAAATAAAAGAATAAATGAATGAATGTATGATACGGTGCATCAATTGTTAAAGATAATACTGTGACTAAGAGACGACACTTTGAATGTTCCTAATGGAATTATATAATGTCTTTACCATTACTGTGAGGGTATTTTATCCCCTTGTTTCTGCAACAAACACTTTTCCTCCTTCGTAATATTAGTAACAATAAAGCATGTCTGTAAGTGAGTTCAGTAATTACTAATTAGTAACTAGGTGAAAGGAAATTTCATTACACTTTGGCTGAACCTAACATTTATTATCAAATTAAATATTCTAGGAAAAATGCAATTTAAAACAAGTCATAGTTATTCATATGTTCAATATAATATAACCTTGTTCAAATATAATAATTACCCATAATAGCAGAGCTGCTCTGTAGAGTTGGTAGGCTGGGTTAATGACATCGTTCGAGCACCCAAAAACCAACAGCTATGAGGCTTGGAGTGTATCTTCTGCGTAGGAGGAGACCACTTAAACAATAAATACATTTATCCAATCTTTTATGTATCTGTTAGGCTGAGCAGGAATTCAGTTCCTGGTCCCCAGGTGCCAAAGGGTGATGTCTCGGGGTGCACGATGGATGGTCCGTGTCTTCCCAAGTGTGCCAATTCTAGTAGAGTCCCTGAAGCTGCAACCTCTCTGAAGGTCATCACAGATGGATCACTTCTGTGGCCTCCTGCTCTGCTGTGGTGGGTACCATTAAGCCTTCTCATCATACTGAACTGCTCTGGGGAAAAAAAAGAAAATGGATGCATTACTTCCCAGGGTTAAATGTATCATCAAGAATAGCATAGGAAATGTATGCTAACATGGTTTGCTTCCAGAGAAAAGAAATTCCTCAGAGATCAAGGAAATTCCTGTGGCCAGCCAGGACACAGCTATGAACAAGGATGACCGTAGGATATAAGAAATGTAGGAGGAAGAATGTAATGAAAGGAGGAAGATAACATATTGAAATTTAAGAAAACCCAAAAGAAATCAGTGTCCAGATGAGATCCTAAAAATCTGGACTCTGTAGAGATCTTTTTCATTTTCATAAACCAAGGAGATATAATTGGGAACTACTCATTCATTGCAAGATAAAAGTTTGGGTTTTTTTAAATTTAAAATATAAATAAAACAGAAATTTCACATTTTAAACCCAAGTGAATAAAAAAGTGTTTGTGGTTTCATATTCATAGCTTTCAGTGGTATAATTTTCAGGTTATATGTACCCTATAGTTAGATTTAGATCATATGCTTCTTTACTTGCAGAAGAAAGTCTCTCTTTAGTATCTTTTTTTCCTTATAACTGGGCTGCTCTGCCTTTTCAGTTATGCTTGCTAAACTAATTAACACATAATTAAAGATGATTACAAGTATAAAAGTAAAATTAGATTGCAATTTCTTATCATCCTAATCCAAAATACATTGTTTAATATAGTATTTGTACTTTATTTAAAGTGCACCTTTAACTGATCAGTTTTATTGCAATAATACATTGTATATCTAGTATACACTACCATTCATTTTGTATTTCTTATATTTTATAGTTATTTTACTCACATATATAGATCAGAGTAAAATACTTCCACAAATTACTACAATGAAGCCAGCAAGTTTTGTGTTCACCCCATAATACCTATCAAGACTGTGTAAGTGTCAGCACTGACATTTTACTTCTCAGACTTCTGTTTTTTCCTTTATTAAATTTATTGGCTGTGTGAGGATTGTACAGCTCTAGGAAGTTATCTATCATTTGCAACTTAATGATTCCAGTAACAAATCTAGGTAAAGATATATGGTAGATCTGGATGGCTAAGTGAATGAGCCATGAGTAATACAAATCAAAATCAAGATTTCTTTTACATTCAAGACAATCACAGTATCAGGAGGAAAAGGATATAATCGACTTAGATGATGTATTTTACTTGTTGAAAACAAACCCAGTAAATTCCTCAAGTCACACGTTGTGTTTGGGGAATACTCTGGATGGGTTGATACTCTTTAACCAAGCTGTGGCATAAATCTCGGGGGATGGGAAGAAAAGGCTTAATGATTTTTATTTTTTTTTTCCTGATGTTATGACCAGGACAAAGGAAGATTTGGATGCTGAAATGTTTGGCGAGAACATTGGGTCACAATTTCTATTAAACCATAGAAATAGTGTGAATAACTATTACAAAGCCTCAAACATACACTTGCAGCTGAAGATGACTAAACACTATAAGGCTGGACAGTGACAGAAAATCTAGCAAAGGCATAGACTATTTAGTGACCATTAGACTACCTATCCTTTTTGACAAGGCTTAGGATTCATCAGTCTACAATCCAGAATTACATGCCTGTGGACTGGCACTTGGCTGTGCTAGCTGCACTCTGCCCTGGGCATCTTTCCAGCAGAGGCCACATAGGTAATATCACTACACGTACATGTGGCCCACTGATATGTCTACATTGGATTTAACCAGCTCAGCATCCAACCTCCCTCTGTTAGGCAAAACCCAGCTGTGTTAACATGAATGACCTCAATCCACTCTTAAGTGCATGAAGGTGCATCAGAAGGCACATGTCCATAAGTTAACATGTTGAATTCAATGAACACATCTTCTAGCAATATTATGACAAAATTAGAAATCCAACACATACAGTGAGAAGTGTGTTTAGGAAGTGTCTCTTGACTGTACTTTGTGTGTCTGGCAGGTAAATAGCTGGCTGTTCCACAGGAAGTGAATTAAGCAGTTTGTAATTGTACTCCCAATCTGCCTTTCCCCTATTTCCCTTCTTTCTAGAGTTGGGGCCAGATAGTCAATGAATTAAACTGCAAAACACACTACTCCCTGACCCCGAGGTTAGAACTATCATAAGCACTGACTGGAAATGGCTGCAAATAGCACTTGTCGTGCCCTCACTTTCCATTGGAAATCGAGTAATGACACAGGCGGTGAGTGCAAGCCCTTGCAAAGGTCATGGATTTACACTGGCTGAATCAATTTCTTACAACAGCATTGCAGAAGCTGTGGAGGAGTTTTTTTCCTAAGACTTTGTTCCTTTTAACATATTTTGTATGTGTTTGTTGTCTCCTTTATAAAGAAAACAATGCAAAAAACAACATAAAAGATGCTAGACAGCAGTTTGTGTCATTGGAAGGTTGTAAATCCAAGGTCCCTTGTTTGGGCTTCTACTGCCCAATGCATAAAATCCAATGTTAGATCTAACCCTCAGTGAAAGCAGAAGGAACTGCTTCAGCTCTAAAAGACTGAGCTCTAAGCAAGAAGCAGTATCAGCAAAAGAATTTAATTTCTAAGAGAAATAGTGCCTATGAAGCAAGTGAGGATCTTCACTCTGTATTGGAAGGCCATTAATTTGTGTTTAGGCCACCACAACCTTTCCAAAAATGCAAATGGATAGCCCCTTCGGCTAGGGGGACAACTTTATTCTATTTGCAAACATCTTCACATTTCACTGAAATTTGCAGGAGAGCCAGGAGCTTGATTCAGGAGGGTTCCAGTCAGCTTTAATCTGCCTCTGGCTTGTACTGTTCAAATATTTGGATGAATAAAATTCATGACCTGAATCCACTATCAATTGAATTCAAATGTAGATATAGATACAAGAAAGTAAGAGATAAGCACACAGAGGATAACAATAAATATGTGTGTGACTACCATGACAAAATCAAATGATATCCTCGTTAGTGTTAACAGCAATGATCTTTCTCTCAGAAATTCTGCCTTTCTGTATATATTAGTGCAATGTGTTTTCTGTGCTAGAGTTTGATCAAATCATCGCTCTTTTAGGATATCAGGATGAAATGTTTGCTAGCAAGAGTAATCATCAAGGTAATGTTTAAAATACCATAAATTAAAAGCAAAAATTGTATCTCTTTTAACAGGAAATATCTATGTCAACAGTGTTTTTTGAAAAGACATGGAAAATACATCTTATTACCATTTTACATGCAGATTACAGTGACTAACTGAAAACCATTTCATGAGAAAGACGTTGTTGGGCTTTTGCAAAAGCTTTTGTTGTTTTTTTCCTCTCCTCTTGGTCAGGGTCCTTCTTCAACCAAAAAACTCTGTGGAAAGGACCTTTCCTATTAAGGATCACATTTAAGAACACATTTAACTTTCACTGAAGTTAATGGCATATAAGCATGTGTTAAAGTGCTGTTCTGAACTACAGCCAAAATTTGAAAGCGAAGCTGTGAGATTCCTGTTTTGCAGAAATTGCATGTGTTCAGGCCTCAGTTGCACAGTCACATTACCTTAATTTACCCAGGAAAGCTGAATTTCAGCATTCCTCTGGTGACTGAGTACCTGGATGGGCAGAATTTCTGACTAGTTTTTAAAAGATATTTAGGAACTTAAACCAGCTGCTAGTGGTGTTTTCTCTAACTGTGAAATAAGAACTGAGTTACTTACCTGCATCTTTAAGCTTCCAAATACTTTTGAAAATCTGCCTAGTGGCACTTTAAGTCTTAGGCCAAACCCTTTAAATTCTGATATAATGAAAAAACAACAATGAAAGCATTGTCCCAAAAACTCCACAAGAAGCTTTGCCTTTTGGGGAGGATTGTGACTTTCTTGGCTGTTTCTTCTCTATCTTCTCACCACAGTTTTGCTTATTCTGCCCCTCCTGGTTCCCGTACAGGTCTTCTGATGGGAAGCACAAGTAGACTTTCCCAAGGCTACTTGTCAACAAGATTCCTGTAATGTACTAAGGTGTCTTCTTCTGCCCCAATCCCTTATCCTCATCCATCAAGGTATATGTGAGTTAGAGTAAGATCATCATTTGGTCTCAGACACTCCTACTCTATGCTATTTAATTTGTCTTGAGCTTCTGTATCCTTTCTGCAAAATAGATTATATATTGGTCAAACCCATGGATGAATTTAATCCATAGCGCTCAGATATTATGTCAATGGTGTAGGTAGAAACATTTAATGTTGCACACCATCCCATGAAAATCGCATGACTGCACACGCTTTTCCTTACTGTATTGTTTCTTGACCCTGTGACCCCCTATGTGTAACCTTGATCTGTCATAGAGAAGTATTGCAGTGATTTTCACAGAAATCAGTGAAAAGGTATTCTATTAAAATTCCTAGTGAATACTTTCATGATTATGTTTGTAGCAGGATTTGACTCCCTATTAAGTCCTAGAGCAAGGCTGGAAAGCTTAAGCTGAAAGGAAATACCCATACTTTTAAAAAAAAAAAATAAAAAGGATAAGAACAAGAGAGATAAGTCACTCAAAAATTCATTTCATTTTTGGATGGGATTCATCTGTTTCTATGAAAACTACAATAATGTCTTCCCTAACTGTGTTAGTTGCTCAAGTTGCTTTTAAAATCACTGGTGATCTAGTCAATACATTTACTAAGTCCTTTGCTATAATGCATTTCATTCTGACACACATCTAAAATAGGCTAGATCGGCTCCAACATTGCATTGTCCGTGGAGATCCCTTTGGTTCAAGTATGCACATTTATCATTATTCAATTTTACCTTTGAAGGCTGCTGCTTCTGCTTTAAACTTGAAGACACACATTTTTTTTCTGGGAGGTTAGTCTACTTTTTCTAACAGTTTTAGTTGGTTTAATGAAAGATGCTACCTAAACCTGCAAACCTTCCTTTGCATTGTTCCTTGAGTGTCATACTTACAGCAATCCTACCAATATTTATCAGTTGATTATAAAGAGACTTTAAGATGATTAAGTTCACTAAAAAATAATGGATGTTTAAAGATGAATGAGATTAATCGCATCTTTGATAACCCTACAAAATCCCTTGTATCTCAAGTAGAAAGTATCATTAAAATAGAGTTCTGTGTACAGGTGCCATGATCCTGCCTTACAAGCCTCTTGCTGTCCTCTGTGACTTCATGCTGTTCTCCAATGCCCATCTCTGCCACCATGAGTTTTACTTCATTTTTTTTCAGAAAGGCACTTACAGCAGACTGAAAAGTAGCCTTCTTACTTTTCCACCTTCACACAGCTGGAGTATTCTGTGTTTGATTCTCAGCCATGCACTGCCAACTGAAACAGTTCAAGGGAGGGAGTTTCAGAAAAACATAAGTTTTTCAAAGAACAATTTTGAAAATAATTCTACTGGAAAATTAATTATGGAATAAAGCAAATGAGAGAAAATCTTGTAACAAAGATCTCAAAGAAAATACATATAGCTGAATTTTATAAACAATAGAAAAAAAGAGAAGATTAATGAAATTTTCATAAGCTTTAAAATGTTCAGTAGCACTAATGAATAGAAGGACTACTAGGCAAGACTAAATAATGCTCTTGCTTTAGATGTTCAATCGCAAAGAAACAGGAGGCATTAATACATACCTCAGAACAAACATGAGTTCAGTGTCAGAGGGACGTTGTAGGAGGTAAAATCCCTTCTTTTTATATGGAATTACCAAAGTAAAGATATTTTTGTGGCAACTGGAAGTACTTAATTTGTTATTCTGTGTTTGACAAGTGAAATCTAACTTTTAATGATATTTACATCCTGGATTTACCAAAAGCAGACTGATCTTGCTCTGCAGTTCATTCTGTCTGTGAAGGTGAGAAGTTTGTTGCTTGTATCCCTATTTCTCTGGATTCTTCCCTTTTTGAGGAAGATAAATCAAGACTCTTTTGGATCTAATCTAGACTAGAAGCCTCATACTTACGTAGTTTAAAACTCTCAAAGCCTTAACTATTAGAAGGTCTGTAAGAGTCATGTTGTGACTAGCATTGACAGCTAACGTCCTTGTTCAGATTGGCATTGAAGATATTAGGCTGGTCAGAACCCAAGAATGATTTCCTCAGGTGGAAGAGAGAAGGTGAGAGATGAGATTGGGGGAATAAGCGATATCATGATGCCCCAGAAAGTTGTCTCAGTCCTCAGAGAAGTAGGGTGGTAGCAGAGGCCTGCAAGCCAAGCTCCATCCATCCAGTCATAGAGGAGCTGATGGTCAGTGTACCAGCATCAAAAAACAGCGGTCACCTGAAGAGTGCAAAGCAAAGTGTGGCTGACAATGTCGGCTAAGACCCAGTACAGAGCCCTCACTGATGGGTGAAAAACTGTACATGCAGACAGGGATGACTTGGCCACAGGGTATATCCTGGAGGATGTATATTACAAGTCATTTTCAGAAGAAGCACCACAGTTGCTTTTGGTAACACTCTGCACATCAGGCTAGCTATTATTTTGTATTTGGCAGTTTTTTGCCTCCCCCTCATTGTTACATATATTCAATTGTTGCTTTGGTTCAAAGTCAGAGATTTTGCAAGAGTTTCAGCTATTTGGTTGAATTCTGCAGTAATGATGTTCTGCTTCTATAGCTGTCGGAGTTCTAGCCAAATTTACCTACTTCCCTGCACTGACTATAGTCAGTGATCTGTTTTCAGTCATTTGGGGACTTACCCAAATAACTAACACATTTTTTATTGTATTTACTTTTTACTCATGTCACACTTGCACGTTGTTCCAAACTTCAGAAAAGACCGGGGAAAACTGGGAGTACAGAACTAGCCCAAAACAGTATCTTTCACTTCTCTAACAGGAACTAATAGTTTAATTTCTTTACTTCTTTTAATATTCAGTTTTTACTCTTCCTATGAAGATATATTGGTCGTCAACAGAAACTTATTAGTATGAAATGAGTTATGATGTAGCAAAACGAGAATGAGAATCTTGTAACATTCAATTAAAGGTTTTCTGTCTGTCCATATAGCTGGAGGATTGAAAAATTGACATGGAAGTTGTTTCAAGACCTAGTTGCATTTTTGTTTTGCTAAATGGAACATATCATGATAAACAGAAAAACAAAATATGATTAATATTTTAATAATTGTATCTATATAATATGTACAATGCAATATAATATGTATAATATAGATATTAAGCCAGAATCTATGTTCATTGACAATAATGGAATGGATCAAAGTATTACATTTGGGAAACAATGCAACCTGGCTTTTAAAAATTGCATGTGTGTATTGTGCTATCAGGCACAATTTTATATTCCTTTTTGCCCTTTTTTCCTTCCACATTAGCTGTACTGTGTAAAAATAGCACGCATATTTTTCATGAGCATTTGAAGATACTTTCATTTCTCAGAAAAATATTAATATTAAAACCTTTGCATTAAATGTGGAGATTTTGTGACCTTACAAAACATTTATTCTCACATCGTGAGAAAATGGAGGATTTCTTTGAGAATACTACACTCTTAGCAGCCGTATTGTTTTGGATACTTGTCTCAAAGAGACTAAACAAATTTATATTCTTTGTTTAAAAGATGTAATTCATTGTATGTGGCATCTTGTCATGAAGAGGATGCAGCACATTGCATATTCGGTATCTAAAATGGCAGATGGGCGTTGTGCTAAGTGAGGGCTTGAAAGCAAGAGCTTATTTGTAAAGATACGTAAAGATTTGTAAAGGTATTTTTAAAGTACTGCAATGATTAATTTTGAAGCCTAAAAGTGGATACGAGAAGTGAATATAAATTAATAGCCTTGAACTCTTGTCTATCCTTCGACATTTATTTTCTATACGCATCATTACTAAAAGGGGTATCTTTTTATTTCATTGTAAAATTTTATTTGTACTGAAAAATGAATGAGTCACAGATCTGTTTTACCCAGGCAAATTCTGTATGAAGACAGACACTCATCTGAAAGCACTTAGTATCTACCATGTCTTATTTAGATCATAACAGATAGAGGAGCAGAAGACAGTATTCCTATACCAGATTGATATATGACTGCACCTTATTTTCTAGCCTACTGTCAAGTTTCTTTAAACTATTAGAGTACACAAGTGTTTCAGAGTCTTGAATTAACTATTTTAAGAATAATATGGGTAACCAGCATCTCAGCTGGTCATCCACCTGGATGAAGCTTGTAAGTAATGCAATACCTGGAGTCAGTTAGGGTACTGACTACTGAGCCAAGACACCCTGCTAATCAACTGTCCTTCCTCTGCTATGTTTTTTTTTTCACCAGCGAAGCTCCCACACAATCTCATATATGCTAATAAATTCATCAGTCTTGATTGAAAGAGAGTTCATGTACTACCAACTCTTTCTGAAGAGTGCAGCTGGTCTTCCTGCATTCGTGTGGGCCTAAACCAAGCCTGCTCTTGCTATTTCTGATAAATATTTATATAGCAACGTAAATTTACTGGGAACATGACAAACAGATCAAACATGTTCTTTGCCACAGAAAGCTTAAAACAATATATATGTATTCTCGTTTGAAAAAGTAATTATTAAACAGTTACAAGAGTACAATATGAAAACAGCTTATTTTTCAATGGCAAGTTGATTATGAAAAGAATGACAAACTTACAAAAGAACTGGTATGATTCTTGTTTAGGGATACCTGACTGATGCTTAGACACTGCAGGCTGCCAGGTTCTAGATTAAGCTACTCATTTAAATGGAAATGGCATCCTTCTTTCACCAAAGTGCACTCTTTGACAACTTAGTAAGCCTGACTGGAGTTGGCACTCCTCATAACTCTGAAGAGGTCTAGCTTTTCAACTAGTAAGACATTATCAGGAATCATAAAAGAGTAAGAAATATTCTATTACAATGAAAGCATATATTTCCTTTTTCTTTTTTTTCTGACTGAAGATGCTTACAGAAACGGAGCATCTTGAAACTGAAAACATTTGTTGCAGAAAGCACCATCAGCCTATTCAGGAACACTCTTTGGTAGTGAAACTGAAACAGTTGCTAGTAAGAGAGTTAATAATATGTTTTAGTGAGGAAGAAAGAAAGATTGAGAGATTTGTATAATTAGGAATTTGCTCAGAACTATCAACAGTTTTCAAAGGAGTTCTTGTTGCTGAAGAAAATAGCGCAGGTTCTTGATTTTCTTCCTACCACCCAGGAACTCATCATGTTGAAAGTGACTCGTCTGAGTTATTCAGGTGTCTATCTTTAAAATGAGTCAACAGGAGAAGTGAAAGATAAAACCACAGAGTTCCTTTGCAATAATGTGCTTTTTCTGACTACAAACTTTTAATCCTTTTTTTTTCATCCTTTCTCAAAAACTCCAAGTGCATATAGTTCTAAGCAAAATTTGTAATTTCATGAATGGAGGCCATGATGCTATGATGCATTCTGATACCTAGTACTCTAGTTTCAAATACTCTAACTCTCAGAAGTATTACACTTTCTTGGCCAGCAAATCTATAATAATACATTTCTTATTCTTCTGCGTGTCCCAACTCCCATCTAAACAAAATTAGCATTGGACTAGGAAGTGAGTCAAGACTCCTGTTTGGCAACATAAAGACATGAGGAACAAACACAATCTGATCTCTTCTCACCCGCCACCATATAGCTACTGATGAATGGATGCATGGATATGCAGGAAAAGAGTGTCCTGCTGTTATTATCTACCAAAGCTGATTTACCCAACGTGCAAAGGCAGACCCAGGAAATGAATTATAAACAACAAAGATGCTGTTGTTACCTTTGATTTCCCTCGGGAAACTCATTTCTCGTTGTCTCCAGTAATTGCCGAAAATTTATTTTTTTTCCCCCCACATAAACAATTTGTGTTCTCATTTCCATGAACTGAGGAATAACAACAATAAATGATTCTCTGAAAATGACCTGGTAAAATTCTACGTCCAGGAAGCTTGTTATGCCACCATCAATTAGTGGGCTTCTGGAAAAGACGTACTTTGTAAAGAGCTATTTGATCCCAAGTGCTGGTGACAGCCGAGGCCAATGTCTCTATTAGGCTGAGACTGACTAAAGGCTTAGATTGCTCCTTAAATCTCCTCAGAAGAAACTTAGTAGATTCTATCCTTTTTTCTTTGATATTTTTTGTATGTGTTCCTAAAAGATTTATGCCCCATTTTACTCCAAAGGAATTCAGATTTCCCTGAATTTTTTCTCTCTGCTGGAAGATACAGTGATAGGATGTAAAATGCAAAGTTGAAAAGGCAGAGGACACCTGAATAACTTCAGTGTTGGAGAGCAGCCATGGCCTGCCTGCCCTGCTATTGGTAGCGCTGCCTTGCAAATTCTGTGGTGAGTGTGCAGAAATTTAATCTTTCCTGAACAGAATTTTATTAGGATTATAAACCATTTATCTGTTTCATGTATTAGAAATTCTCATGCAATATGCAAAAAGAAGAAGAAAAAAAGAAGCTGAAACTGGAGAAATAAATTTATGTGTGGTTCATAGGATTTTAATACTGATTAACTTAGACTATGGATAGCTTGAAGTGATAAAAAAACTAGGAAATAAAGCTACCGAATATTTCAAAACTGTTAATAAGTATCCACGGAGTGGCAGGGTTATCAAAAGTCACCTATGAGGGCAAAATAAAAATATATAAATAAATGTGAGGCTGGGGTAGCCATGAAAGCATAAAGACTTTGGATTTTCTGTATATTTGTGATGCACTGAATTTCACTTAGAATTAAAGATTCATACAGTCAGTCACGCAGCGGCAGTAAAATCGTTATCTAAAGGTAATTTCTGTCTTCATGACATGAGTTTTCTTTAAGTATGCATGCTCATTTGAGTGGTCATTTGGGCATAGCATATACTTACCTATAGAGTCGTTCCACTTTTTATCCTAGGTGTTCTACTGGCAGCTGTTAGGTGGTTGGTTTGGTTCGATTAGGGAAAGAAATCACCTAAGAATAGAAGCCAATGCACAAATTCTTTAGAACTACTTGGCAAAAATGAGCAATGCTGGTTTTTAAAATACAAATAATGTATGCAAATTGCCAGGGCCCTGAGGACATTGCCAGCCCTAACCAGTCCCAGGGCTCCCTAACACTAATAATATGGAAGTATTACCTATTTGGTGGAGCTGTACATTTAAATGTGCTTTTAAATTTTACTAATAAAAAAAAGAAATTGCATGTTCTTCAATTTTTCCTTGCAGCAGCTGTGAGCTGCTCAACTGTACTCCAGGAATGTATGGGGAAAAAAAAATAAATCTTATCCTATGAAGAAATCACTTTTTAAAAAATGATTAAATAAAGAATTTCTTTTAGAAGTTGATTGCTTGCTGGTCTGCAGTGACGTTCATATGTGAAGTCTCTTAAGATGATAATATACTGAAAATGTTATCGCTTAATGTGGATACAGAAACAAGGTAAGAGTCCACTGTTTAAATTATAGCAAAAAAAAGAGAAGAATTCACCAAAGCCAAGAGTTCATTTCTATCCTATATATGTTAAAGTGGAAAACATCTGCACATATTAAAAAGATCTGTGTTTGATGTATGCCCAGATGCAGGTGTAGTCTTAAAATAGGAATTTTGGTGGGTTTTTTTCTCATAAACAGTTTGACACTCCCTCTCTAATTATTTTTAATTTCTGTGTAGAGATGGACAAAAGCATTCGCCTCAAAGGATCTATTTGGCAAGAAGATAAGAGTTCAACTGATACTCGTATTCCTTCTTATGAATGATCAGTACAAAAATATATCAGCGTACAGAAACTTTCCTAGCTGCTGTTGTTTCAAGTGCTGTGTCTTTGCAGTGCACACTGTTCCTCATATGTGATGGGTCAGCTCTGGAGTTATGGCCAAGCTGCCACCATGGCAAATGCACACAAGTGAGTCTTTCAGTCTCTCCTGAATAAGCTTATCTTTCTTCATTAGCGGTACAGAGAGCCCAGGTTCTCAATTTAAGCGGACAAATTCTATGTTTAAAATAAATCAGTGCTAAAATTTCTGACAGTGCATTTTTTTTTTTCTGAAAATAAATACCCAGCACTTTTCTTACGTAAAATTAATCTCTATGCCTAGGCATAACACTCAGCCTATACAATGTGTATCTTTCACCTCCTCCCTATTTCACAGTCTTAAATAAGGCTTAAATATTGCATAACTCTTCTCAGCTCTCTAAACGGTGAAGAATTTCATGTTACAGGAACATTGAGAGTATGAAAAAAGTACAAAGAAAGATGACAGTTCATGTCTCACAGATACTTCTAAGTATTCAGTACTTTCATTTTTCACTAAAAATTGGATGCTTTCCATGTTTTGATAAAACATATATGTGTTAAAATGTCATCTTCTCAATAAAACCGTCAAAGTTCCTTTTCAGTTGGGTCACAGATAATCAGAGACTTTAGAATCAAACTAGACATTTTCACTGGAATGCTTTCTAGAATTCAACATATTTCCTCAATTTTTCAATTTCAACAAATTAGCATATTTCTAGTGTATTTTATTAGAAATTTTTCAGTCAACTTAACATGTAAGTATTAGTGAAGTCCATTGTCAAAGCATGTTGAAACAAATGCTAGAGAACTTTCATTTTCATTATTCTCTTATCTCTACTCAAGAGATACTGATTACCATCAGTTCAATGTCAAGGTCCTAAAAGTAAAAAGCAGTATCTAATAAGAGTAGAAGGGACATCATTTCTATCCTGCATAGTAAGTGAGTGAAAGGGGCAGGAGGAGACTAGAGTGCTATCAGTTTTATCTTATGAGGAGAGTCTATGACTTTCTAAATTCACATGGCCTGATAGGTTAGAAAGGTTTGATATAGACTGAATGCAAATTAATGTTTCAAAATGCAGAAAGTATCTGCAGCTATTCCATTATAAGGTATGGCTTGACCCCAAGTACTGAATTTAGCCTCCCATCCATCACAGACTAATTATGTTTCCAGAAACAAAAAAGGATCATAATTCAATGTGATGTGCAAGGAAGTGACCATATAACTGCCATTAACCTATGTATCACACTAAGTAATTGTCCCAAAGTCCTCCTACTAATCCTGGCTTTAAAGTTTTGCTCACTGATTTCAATAAAATGGGCCGAAGAAAAGTATTTTGGCTTCCCACAACCGAGCATTTGTACTCACACAGCAAGCAGTACGTAACATGAAGGTTACTATGTAACATGGTCACTGATCAGACTGAGTAAATTGGGGGAAATGGTGGCATTTATGCAGCAGAAGCTCCCTGTCACAGCTTCACTTACATTCCAAAGAGACCCACACTGTGCTGTGCAATTTATGCCATAAGGAATATTTATTAGATCAATTTACTTCATTACTGGTGCTGTACTATTAAATTCTTCTGTACCTTAATGATGGCAACGTATTGAGAATAATTTTATGAGGAAAATTGAAAAAAAAATACAATCAAGCCCAAGGTTGGAAAACCATTCAAGAGAATATGTCATGTCTTCGCTGAATGCCGTAAAGCAAAGGAAATGCCCCTGAAATAACTCAGGGACCGTTGGATCACACTCTTCATCGTGCTGTCCATATGTCCTGTACTAGCAGAGGTTCAATACATTAACTCCAAAGAGCTCTCCAGTAAAAGTTATTTACATTAACTACTTACCTGCAGCATGTTTTTCCTGAACTATATGAGGACGCAACAAAAAGAGGACGGAAGAAATTCACAGGTCTCTTGGGAGGGACATTGAGACTCCTTGACCACAGTCTTGACAGGTGTGCACAGGCCTTTTATTGTCTGGGATCATAATTTCCATTCCTATTCTTAAGGACTCTCCTTTTAAAGATAACGTTTATTATTTCTCCGTGCTTCTAAAAAAAAAATAAACCAAAACATTTTCTGTTCAGTGGCTTCCTGGCAGCGACTAAAAGAGTTGGCAGGGGTTTCCCTGTGAGTGAGCATAGGACCAAGACATAATCCTGTCTCTGACAATGTACTAATGAGAGATAAATTCTTTCAAATGCAAAGAAGGGAGAATGAAAGTATTAATAATCTTGAAGCTCTGTTACTGCAAACAGTAGCTGCCTGTTCCTAATTATGCAAGTAAAAAACATGCTACATCAGAAAAGTTTTTTTCCTCAAATCCCCAAGTCAGTTGTTTGCTGTGAGCAGAGCAGAATGAATACTGCAGACAATATTTGCTGCCATGATTATATATATTTAAAACATTAATCCTGAATTCAGTTCTGTTGATGTCCACAACCCTTCACAGTAGCACTCAAATTGATATTCTTTGTTTGTGAAAATACTCATGTGTCCACCTTCAGTAATAAAAATCCTATAGGCTTGAAAAAAATGGCAAGCAATTACTATGCTTTACTGTTTGCATACATCTGTTTTGATGAATAAAATAATTAATATATCCTGTTCAAATCTACATCTGCTTGTGGACACTTTATAAATTTAAATAGGCTATATTTCTTTACTGAACAGGTCACTAAATATCCACATACAAGCTACAGTAAAGCTACGTGAGAATGAGAGAGCAGAGGAAACGATGTCATACATCACTCAGTGGAGAATCTGCTGCTGATTAAGAGCCATTGGAATCTTTATGGAGGAAAAAAAATCTCCTGCAAGGCTCATTAGCTCAGACATAGTGCTATGCTAACAGCTGGCACACAGCTGGCTAACTCTTGCATGAGTAGAACAGATGTACGTCTATCTGCAAAATGGTGCAGTAACATAACTATACTGGAAAGAAAATTAAAAAAAAAAAATTGAAGGAAGCTGAAGTCCAGTTTGGGATGGAAAAGCTCTGAGTTCTCTACTGGGACACAATCAAAGTTCTTCTAATTTGTCAGGCTATCTCTCACAATGGTCAAGTTGAGATGCTTCAAAGAAAGACAGAAGAATTGCATACTACAACTATAGCAGATAATCATCCCAATAAAACTGCAACTATAAGAGATAATCATCCCAATACAACTGCTAAGGATGTCGTTGTACCTTGAAGTTCACCAGTCTCTGAAAAAGTGTTGGCAGAGATCATTATCAATAATTTGTAACTTCTTCCTCGTTATATGAATATTCAAATCTTTCTGAAATTTTCTTTAGTCTTTGGCCTCAGCAGTAACCTGCACAAACGTATTTTCTATTTTAATTATATACTGTGTGAAAAAGAATTTTCCCACACAGTTTTGAATCAGCTTCTTTTCAGTTTCACAGAATATCTTTCTTATTATACATGACAAGAAACAGTAACTTCCAACCTATTCCGTGGGTTAGAGGTTTGTTGGAAGAGGTGGGTTTTTTTTTCCTCATGTGTTTGTTTTTTAAGTGTTGACTCATATAACTCTTCTCATAAAGGAAACTTTGGTCTTTTCAGGTTTTGATGGGAGATCTTATGGTGTCCCAGCATTGCCATTGATTCTTCTATTCCTGAACCTGTCTTGAAATCCTTTTTGAGGTAAGTCAACAAACACTCCAGAAAACCTCTTAGATGAGATTATATAGTATTATAATATTGGAAGTATGTCCCAGTATTGCTCTCCATTAAATTCTCTATCTACCTCCCCAAAATTGCTAGCTTTTCTGAACAGTAGATTGAGAAGGTACCTTCAGCTATATGTTCATAATTTGTCTTCTAAGTTGATAATTAACCATTCAACAATAAGGCAGAAAGCTGTTAACATATCTCTATGTTACACTCAGTCAATGTGCTTAATATGGTTATATCCTATGTTATGTCTATATTTGAATTCCAAAAGATTCTTACAACAGATTTGTGTCTATTCAAAAGAATGAAAAGTTCAGATGTTATTCAGAAGTACCTATTGCATCTACAAGGACATTGTGGATTGAGAAGAATGTTCAGTAAAGCATATTTCATAAAAGCTACCACATAAACCAACTCACTGAAATCCTAAAATACCTAAAGTCTATATAAAATAGTAAAGAAACAAAATTAAACCTGAAAAAGAACAGGGGTACAGCTCAGGGAAAAAAAAGGCCTTCTCAATAAAAGTTGAACGTTTTTAGTGATTCAGTTAACAGGAAACAAAAACTAAGCTGTCTTGAAGGATTATTATACATAAAATAGGACAGTTCAAGGGCGATTACAAGGAAATTTTCAAAATAAGGCTTTTCCAAAGTGTTACAGGGAACTTATGAAGATCACTGCAAAAAAAATTCACCTTCTTTAATTTAACTATGTGAGAAAAAATTGGCATTTGGGGCAAAATGCAATGATAACCTACTGGTTTTTATTCCTCATATCAAAGTAATTATCACTTTGTGGAGACGAAGTTTGCTTTCTCCATCCCAACAAGAAGACTGTCATAAACCAAGAGAACCACATAAACCAAGGGGACTTTATATTCCCTTCCTTCATTCTGTACCATGTCACAGTGGAGTCCATTTATTTCCATGGAGTTTGGATCATGCTCTTCCTAGGTCTTTTTCATCTCAATCTTCCTTTCCAAAATTCAGCCTCCTGTGGTCTGAACAGGTGCTCTATGCTTTCTGCATCCTGAATAGCAAGTATTTGCTTCCAAATCTGAAGTGTTACAAAGCCCAGTTCTGAGAGTGGTGTTTCTTTCTGTGCCCCCAAGAATTAAGATGCCAAGGGTTTTATACCCTGAACAGAGTAATTATCTCTATAAAGGAATGAATCATTACCCTGGCTTTTCAATACTTTTCATGAAATTTATGTTTGTTTTTGACAAACATGTTTTATAGACAACTGTAAAATGTCTATGGGTAGCAGCTCCAGAGCTTGCAACAGCAAAGAATTAAGTCACTGCTACCCCTAGAGTGCTAATGAGGTAAAAATGTGCTGAATGTTCATACTTTTGTAGAAATATGCATATTATGCTTGCTACAGGTGCACAATGCTAATTTGCTTTTTGGGCAAACTGTGCTCAATTTGCATAATTTTAACATCCTGAAACCTGCAAACATCAGGAAAATCTGTGTGTTTCTCTGCCTGTAGCATTAAGTCATTGAATACCTAAGAATCAATGTAAGCTCTCAGAAGCAGGAGGGAAGCCCTGCTGGAGTCCTGCATTAGCTAAATTATAGGATCAAAGCCCTGAGGTTTACCAGCCCAGGTCTTCTGTCTATAACTAACATAACCACGGTAATTTCACTGTTGGCAGGGCCAGAACTACTTTTTCTGACCCAGCAATACTTTAAAATTGTCAGTTATTAATGATCCATCCACCTGGATGAGGTTTCTATAAGCTTATCTGATAAATACAGAACCCAAGCTAAACAATATCTTGTAGGTGGGTTGTGGAGGAATTTCTAGCTTTGAATTTGCTTTAGCAATAATTGAACGTGATCCAGCCTATACATTGTTAAAATAAATGTGTAATATTCTTATTAATTCATCTTTTTATCATCTGTCAAGTTAAATGCTTCTATGCATGTTAAAATAACTTTAAATAATCAGTAGGTGAAGGAGCCTTTCCGATGGCCACTAGAGACAAAGAAGTTTGTTGCTAAGATGAAGTATAAGGAATGCAACAAAAAATAATGTAAAGAAAATACAAATACACATCACTGAAACAGCACATCACATTCATGACAGTTTAGAAATATCACTAGAGAATAGCTAATTAGTACTCACAGTTCAATCTGGATCTTTAAAACCTTCTTCAGCTTATTGTGGGCTGTTCAGTTTGGGGTTACCTGGCTACAGAATGATAAAATGTTGTCTTACAATGCATCCAGCAAATCAAGAATTTACCATATACATGAGAGAGAACTTCAGTCTGTTGTTAAAAATACGCAGCATCTTGACCTTTTCTCCTGCCACTATAGAAGTCTCTGTGAAATCTCTGTTTTTCCTATTGCTTTGGTAGCTATGGTATTTTTGCACAAAAGTACAGCTAAATCAAAAGCAGTAGTCAGCAAAGGCCGCAGTCACAAAATGGCTGGAAAGATTCACAGAGGAAGGCAAACAGTTGAAACAGCAACAGGAAAAAACCCAGTATGGATCAAAGATTACATGAAGTAAACACTAATTTGGCAGTATTAAAAACACAAATGCAATTTGCATCCCAACATCAGAGAAGCAGATTTCTTAGAAAGAGAGGCAAAACTTCCAGATCCTACGGAAAAGTTTGAATATTTATATTGCATAGAAAGAGTAGTTTCCTGGGCTGAGACAACAGGCAGGGAAATAGTATTATTATAAAATCTATAAATATAATAAGAATATTTATTATAAAATAATATATATATGATAATATATATATATAAATTATTATCATTATAAAATCTGTAACATTTCCCATCCAATAGAACCATAAGAACAACATCCATTTATAACAGTGGAAAGTTGTCCTGGAAGCACCAAAGGATCACCCATGAAAAATCCTGCTGTGCTGCAGACCATGTGTGTCAACTAGGCACAGGAGAAAATATTGTCAGCAACCACAGGCAGTTCTCCCAACAGCTCCATCTACTCTCACAGTATGTCTGACCTTGATATGATCATAATACAACTCAACATTAAAGTTTCTGGGTTTGGCCAGGGCTTGCCTCCATCTCCACCACACATCCCAAGCAGTCAACTTGCTATCTTCTTTGTTCCCTAGGGCAAGTGTAAACCGATAAGATGCTCAAGTATTTACAATTTGTCCTACAAGTCAGGACTTCTTTTTTGACCTCAAGCAAAATGTTCCACCATCAATCAATTTTGATTTGTTTCCTTGTACCTATTTGCCTGTTAATTATTTTTGTTTGGGTTTTGCTTATCATACTTCCTTTGCCCTCTTCTTTATTTCCAACAGCAACTCTTGCTTTTTTAATTTTGGTTGCTTGCTTTTTTTCTTACCACTTGATGTACAGTATACTTCACCCCCAACCTCTCTCCACTGCTGCCTTCCAATGTCTTTTAGTTCAGGCTCTTGTCTTATTCCTTCTTGCCTCCTCTTGTATTTTCTTCTGCACAGTGTTACTAACACCTGCCCATGAAGAAGTAATGATAACACTTAAGGACTCGCAAGACTCTACGTGGACACCAAACAAAAATACACTGAATCAAGCTTGTAAACTAACAGTAATTAACACTGCAGTTTCTGGAAAAGACAACTCTGACTTCCTTTAGTGAAAGCTTTTTTGAACTAGGCAACCCAACAAAAAAGCTGCCCTGAGGTACAAAAATACTAGCCATTGGGCAAGTTGCAGTATTCCCTTAGTGAATCAATTCAGCTGCTGCATCATTTATGGTTTAAACTCTGATGATCTCAAACTACCTATCTGCAGCTTCATACCACAAATATTCCTCTGCTTTGATGCCTTAGTAATTCTCACCAACATTAACAATTATAGCAATTTTTGAATCAGAGTATATCTTCTGATTACTAGGAAATTATACCCTTACGAAAAGTAATATATTTTTAGTATACTTGGCACATTTTTATAACAGCTAAGTAGCTGTAGAATACTTGAATTATAGCAAGTATACTCATTTTTCATAAGTGTAGAGTGACACATTATAAAACAAATTATTATAATCAGAGATTTTCTTGAAGCTATCAAAGGGCTTGATTCAAAATGGGATGAGCTCTTCCTAGCACCCTCAGCCCACATTAGCGGTTAGTGGGAGCTGAGGGCACTCAGCACCGTTGAGGGAAGTTCCCACGTAAGACCCAAACCTGCAGCTGTGCAAGATGCAATTTCTTTGATTGCATTGATTAATTTGCATACTGCATCTATGATTTGGGCACACTGATAAATTACACTGAGCTATCCTGTTGTTCTGCCAGCCTTACAGGCTTGCTATACATTGTTTTTCAATTTGCAAGGTCTTTGGAATGCAGCTTGGTTTTTACTCAGAGGCACCCGCTACAGAGACTACCCAGAAGCTCTCCTAACACACAGACAACCTGAACACAATGATATATCTACTTAGCTCTGTGATCCTAGCAAAGAGGATGAGGAAGGTGATAACTGATGATGATGAATGGATCTCAAGGAAATTTATACAAATGACACACAAGTGGCATTCATATAAATTCCATCAATTACATATGAGTAGGAATTTAGTGAGATTTTAAAAGGAATTTATGGGAAATCATATGAGTTACATTTATGAAAGACTGTTGAATGTTAAGAGTTCTGGAAAAAATATTAAGCAAAATACTTCAGGGTTTAAAATAATCTCTCTTGGGTTTTGCAACAAAGTACACTGCTTACAGTGGGATTTCTTACACATTTCTTTCAAGCAAGTGATTCCGCGGCTATGTGGTGACATGAGCTTCCAAGTTCTTTTGGTGACTGTCGTCCACTCAATGATAAGATACAAGTTTGTTGTTCTTTTCAATTCTCCTTCTTCTCTAAAGGATTGTCTATACTTTGCTGCTTAAAAACGGGCTTAAGACGTTAAAAAGCAAACATTTGAACTAAAGACTTAGCTATTCTAAATCCATGTAGTTGCTTATATTTTTGCAATCAGAGACATTTAGTTGCACAGTATTTATGTGTATTATTCTTAAATTCAAATCTGCAAGGATGGCCCTGAGATGTATCTGCTGCATGCAGAAATATTCAATATATTATGTCATGTTACCACATAAAGATTCACATAAAATAACTTTTTTTTTGAGATACGAACATATGGGTTTCTTTAGAAATTAGCAAAATTATTAATATGAAAGTTACTCTTACAATTTTAAAAAACCACAGTATTGATGTTATTATTGATCCTACCAAACTCTTCTACAAGAATTCGACAACAACCGTGATACTAACAGAGTTAATATCAAACCAAATGTGCTTTGGAAGCCAGCTGCTGTAACAGTTCTGTGTTTTTCCATGCTTTGCCCAGCTGACTGATACAGGCTGTCAAATCCAAACATTCATATTGAGAAGGACATTTTGCACCTCTTTGACTTTCTCCATGGAGCTTCAGTGAGAAAACCGTTGCTACTTGTGTCATGTCATAATCCACTCCGAAACCCACTGAAGACTCAACAACAGAGCTCGCTGATAAATGAGTTTCTGTACACCTCAGAAAAGCTAATATGAGGTTTTTCATTATAGATTTCTTCTGGCAGCGTCTACTGCTGTGCCCATCAGTCAAGCTTTGTGCACAACAGGAGTTAGAACTGGTATGTGTGAAAGTGTACAGTATCTTCAACTCTGAGTCATCAAACTATAGGTTTTTGTCACTGATGATATATTTTTAAATGCTTTAAGGACTTCTGAGGTCTTGGGAGCTCCTGTATTCTTCACGCTACATTTTCCTCTATGATGATTATGTTGTAGGAATACTATTATCTTCACACTCATCAACTTTTCCCCTCATTTAATGAAAAAAACCCTCACAGGTTGGATATGCAACTCCTGATAAGTAATAAAGCTTTTAATTCAACGTCTCACACGTGTTCCATATACATAAATACTATCTATATTTGCACTTTGAACTATTAAACAGATTAAGCAATTCCCTGGGATGAAGCTACCAAGGCAAAAAAAAAAAAAGGCATATACATTAATCTCTGAATCACTCCAAGATTTTAATCTTGGGGATCGAATGGGGATCTTCAGCAAGATATTACTTATTACTGTTAAATGCTCTTGAACATGATTTATGTGACGTTTTCAGTATTACAGTAAATACAAGGAAGCAGTTATGTCCAAGGAAAAACATGTGTAAGCCTTGTAATGTTTTGTGGTCAGCTGAGAGTTCAAACTTACCAGGAGACCACAAATATCTTCTGATCCTCAGATATGCTTATGCATTTCCTGATCATGTTTGCTTTCCTTGGACAAAACTACTTGTGGAGCTCAAAAGCCACCTATCACTATATGATTCTCCCATTTTCTCTTCATGACTAGAATATCGTATCACTAGACACAGTTGATACCTTCTGAAACAGCAGAAGACTTGGAAATACCATGAAATGTCAGTGCTGGGTACAAGGTCAATAAATATTTTAAATCCTCATAAGTATGCTCCTTTACTTTATTATTTATCCATTCAGAACTGGTTTCAAACAAGTTTTTAACACCTTAATCCTCCAACATTAGGTATAAGCCAGCTCCAAAAACACATTATCTAGAGAAACTATCAAATCCAATCCACATGTAGTTATTTGCTTCTTAGTGCTGCTTTCTGAATTCAAATATATATCTCAGTCAAATACCTCCAGTACTGTGTCTGATTATTTGCTGCAGTTCATTTTGTTGAACCATACAGTTTTATCTCTTTTACTTCATCATCTTCACATACTTTAGAATTTTCTTCCGTTAGTTTGAATTGAGCAAGCGAGGACCTATGTAACGTGCTGTCTTTCTTCCAAGACAGGTATCTCAATTTCTTCTTTAGATTTACCCACACCTTCTTCACCCCCAGCTGAGACTGCCCAATGGTATGGCAGTTATCTTTTTTCCTCCGTATTTGTTTAAACCTCACTGGCTGTAAGCAGATACAGACAACTGCAAACTGCTCCATTAGTTCCGCTGTACATCTATGTCATCCCGTCTGTTCTTCACTCTGGACCAAGTTCAAAAGATATTGTTGAATTGTTAAACAAAAAAGTTACTGGCTGTCCTGTAAAAACCACTTGTATTCAAACATGCAAATGGTCAGCTTTCTAGTGGGTCTGAAGCTCTTCTCAAAAATTTGGTTTGATACAGAAGGGTTACTGATGATAGCTCTGAAGAAGGGAAAGATGTCAAGCATATGTGGAGTGAATATAGCCAGAACAGAGCTTTGACACTCCAGAATTCTAACAACCAAACTATTGACCATTACCCTGGACTTCAGCAAAGAAACAGGTTTTTCCTCTCTCAGATCTTAAAAATAATTCCTACTGTTTCTGGCCCAGAAATAACTTTCTCCCTTTCATATCTTCCTTATGTCTGGCCAGATAACCAGTGTTCTCTGACAGCACCTTTAGCTCAATTTTAATTATGGCTTTTTTTCTCAGCAGAATCATTATTTCTTCTGCACTTTCTTGACTGATTGCTTCCTTTTCTATTAGCTCTGATAGTCATGCCAATTGGAGGTGTGTGCCTCAGAGACAGCTCCGGCATTCACTTCAGTTTGCCAGCAAATCTCTTATTTAAAATTACAACTGTTGGACAATTTCATGTACATGTGTACACTTTAATGACTCCAAGTTATTTTGTTCCGACAATACACATCACTCCAAAAGGTCTCAGACTTGCAAGCTGGCTAATACCCTGCATTCCTTCTGACAGAAAATATGATTGGTTTGTTTCCTAGAATATCATTGCCGCTTTTATTCCTTTTATTTTTCAAAATCGATAAATATTTTGGTATAGCAGAGAACATTAATTTATGCAGAAGAAAGTCAGATTTCTGTAAGGCCTTATGCTTCTTATGAGGTATTCCATACATTTGCCAAGCTGAAAGACCTACAGAGAAAGATGGTTTGAAAAATCGTGTTTGGTTTTGTTTTACCTTCCTCTATTTTGTATTTGTGCTGCTTCAGAATGAATCAAATATGAGACTATATACAGCAACAATTGCTGAGAATGACAAAAGCAACATGTTTTTCTAAGACTCAACCAAAAAACCACCATTAAATTAAGGAAATCATATTCTCCCTAAATCTCCCTGTATCTTCCTGGCTCACTGTAATGCCTCACTGTTTCGTTTCTATGTAGGCTCTTCCCAGCGCTCCTCTCACTGTGGCAGGCTTCTTACTACAGAGCTAGAGAAACATGAACATCCCCTGGCTACTGCTGGAATAACTGAGCTGTCTCTCAGTTTCAAGGTGGAAGAATCTTTCAGCATCTCCACCGTGCCAGCACATCCAGGATGAACCAGGCTTTGGCTTTGACACTTCCCATCTAAGAGTACAAGGAGCTTCGCCACGTGTTCACCATGCGGGTAATAAAAATCAGGTCACTGTTAGAAAATCCTATTTTTCACATTATATATACACACACACACACACTAAATACTAACATATCAGGTTACAATTTTGGTCCTTTAAAAATGTGTATCAATTATCAGATTGCAGGCTACAATTTATATGATCATCAGAACAGAAGAGATATTTGCTCCTTGCTCTGTTCGCACGGGTCAAGTTACTAGAATTGTCAAGAGAAATTCTCACTCTATTTGAAAACAGCTAGATACGGATATCAACTGCACGAACAAAAGGGGATGTCTGATGCTGTAAGTACTGGAGATAGGTTGTAGATCCAGCAAGCTTTTATTCTCATTACTTAACACACAGCTTGGTTACCTCATCAAACTTGTCATCTGTAAGGAAGCCTCTTTCATTAAAAAAAAAAAAAAAAAGAAAAGAAATTCCAAGGCTAACTCCTCTGGGACTGCAGTAGGAGAATGGATTATTTTTTTTTTACACTTAATTCTGAAGTTTCTGTTCAAAACCAAGTTACTACATTCACACTCTGGACAACAAAATGTATGGTTGCACAGACCGCTTTCAAAAAATTCTGGGCTGCCCAATCCTGGAGTGTTCTTGTGACTTTTAGTGTGACAAACATCACTCTTTTCAAAAGTCACCAGCACCTTGGCTAAGGCTACATGCAAATCACTTACAATCAGCTCATCACCTTTCTGCAGGCCACTGAGGACTTAGAAGGCCCATCAATAGACAAAACTGAATGTTTGGCCCTATCGAAGACTTCCCATGCAGCTAAAACTAATGATCTTGGGAAGTCTTTGGTTTCTTTAATAGTTTGTGACCATTTGGAGGCAACAGACAATCAGACGGATTTAACACCACACCGGAAGGCAGCCAGGCTTTCCCAAACACTTCTCTGGTTGTAGATCTAGTCCTTGGGTGAGCTCTGGTCACATGTCCATGCTTCCATTATCCCACAGGCTGTGCAGAATCCACCAAGCTTCAATCCTGGGGAAAACAATAACGACATCATCATCACCACCAACAAAAATAAACCACAAAAAAAACCCCAAACGTCCAAAGAAAGGCCAGTTTGAGCCGGGGAGCCGTCAGAGGTGCCTCTCAGCCCTCGCGCTGTTCCACCTCCTCACTCTCCGCACCAAGTGACTCCGGTGCAAACTCCCGCGCCGTCCGACGCCCATCATCCCCGGGCCTTGCGCAGCCAACGGGCCGGGGTTACCCCGCCTCGCTTCCCCCGCCCTCACCCGTTCCTCTTCATCGCGGTGCCTCCAGACGCGGGCTCCTTCTCCCCGCGCCGTACCCCGTCGCGGTGAAAGAGGCGGCGGCGTGGCCCCGGCGTGCGGGGAGCAGCGGGNGGACACTCCGCAGAAGGAGGAGGAGGAGAAGGAGGAGGAGGAGGAGGAGGCGCGAGAGGCTGGTGGGTTTGCGTGCGGCGTTGTGAAGAGGTAGATGGCGAGGAGAGGAGATGGTGGAGCGGAGGTAGAAGTTAAAGGTTGGATGCGGTAATTTATTATCCCTTGCAAAGGCGGGAGGAGGAGGAGGGGAGGGGGAGTCTGGGAGACTTAAGGAATAAAATCAATCTGCTGCATGTTTTCCCTGGCGTGAGCTGCCTCGGTGAAACGCGGCGCCGGGGCAGCGATGGGAATGAATATCGCAATATTACTGTTATTTATCGGCGGCGATCTGGAAGAGGCGAGGGTTTTGTGCACGAAGTGCATTGGTAATTTGGGACATTTTCTATTGTGAGCCAGAAGAAAGAGGGCACCCGGGTTCCTTGATATGTGTTTGAAACTGTTCAGGTTCCTGCTGCTGATATGCATTTATGAAGGGATAGAAATTATAAGCACATTACAATAAATAGAGCTGCAGACTGGGGAGGTAGCAAAATCGATCATTCCAGCCGCTTAGGAAAGAATTTGATTCTAGAAATTACGTAGAAAGGAAAGGAAAAGATTAATGATGCTGTTAAGTCTGCTTTTGAATTAGAGCGCTTCTCCCTTTGGCTGCAGCAAGGTTGTTTTTCAGATCCTTTTATTTCATCCGGTAATTTGTGAACTCTCTGGTCTTCCCCGCACCCAGAGACAATGCCGTGGATTTTATACAATAAGGATTCTGCCAAGGATTGTGCATGCCAACCGACCTGGCATTTATTAAGGATTTATTGACCTATGGGTGTCTCTCGCTCTCTTTTTCTAATTTGAAAAGGCTCAATCGGGGCACCTGTGACTAAAACATAATTTTTGAAGAAAAATAAAAAAGATTGGTGAGGGATGGGGGAAGCATATTAATTCACGGGTGAGACACTGAAAGCAATAGCTACATTTATGTTGGTTGGTGTATATTTCTGGCTACATACATGTGTATACACAATATACATTGCTGGGAAGGATGTCTGGTACTTAAGAGCCCATTTGAGATATATATAGGTTAATAAATTGTCCTCTTTTGAGAATGAAAGTCTTCCTCTGCTTTGGAAATGACTAGACAAGCCTGTGCTGTTTATTGACAGTGTATGAATTATATCGGCAGTAATAAATAAGCAATTGTTTGGGATTTTTTTCTTGGGTCTTTCTACTTTCTTTTCCAGTCTTTCCATCTGTCTTTTTTTTCTTTGCTTTTTTCTTTTTTTTTTTTCCTTATTTCCCCCCACCCCCCGTTTTTGTTTTTTTTATTTATTTTTTTTTTTTTTTTCTCTTCTCTCTCTCTCGCTCTCTCGTTCTCGTTCCTCTTGCTGCTGCCGCTGTCTGCGTGTGTGAGTAGAGGGGAAGGCAGGCGCCGCAGACAGAGGCGGGCGGCGGGCAGGGATGCTCTCGGGGTGGGATCCCCGCTCGGCGGCTCTCCGCGGACACCTGTAGGGATCGCTCTGGCGCGCACGGCGGGCGCGCACATAACGCTCACACTCACACACTCACACGCGTGTCCTTGNGCCGCCCCGTCGGGCCGCGCAGGGCGGAGCTGTTCCGGGTGCTGAAGCCGGAGCCGCCGCGGTGCAGGGAGCGAGCGTCGCCCCTGCCCACAACCACCACCGTACCCAAAAGGGCTCTAATTCTGGACCCCGGTTACGGGGCCCACAGGAGGGGAGACGGGCCGGGGGCTCCCGCCACGGACCCTCCCGGCCACCGCGTTTTGCAGAGGAGCTGCCGGAAATCCCTCGGCTGGGAGCGGCGTTGCGAGAAGGTGGCTCCTGCTGGATGGCAGGGAGTGAGCTGGGCAGGGGGATACCTGGAGGCTCTCTGCTGCCCGGCACCGCGTGGTGCTGGCCTCTGCCCGCGAAGTTTGGGGGTTCTCCGTGCCTCCCTTGTGCTGCTCTTGCCCACCTCGCATGTGACAAATAATAAAAATAAACGTGTTGACATTTGGAGGGATGAAATTAAATATAAGGAGAGAGTAGGAGGTGACTTAGCAGCTCTGAACGTGTCAGGTGCAGGCAGCTGAGGTGTGTGCCAGTTTTAAAGCAGGTTTCGCCCTGGCAGGCTCGTCTCTGCCCCCTCTCCCCACGCACAGAGACAGACACACACACACACACACACACACACACACACACACACACACACACCAGCCCAGCAACGGGCTTGGCAGCAGCTCTGGACATGATACGCTGCCTGCCTAAGTGCTGCTGGCTAAGGAATGGGAGGGAGGTGAAGGGGAAGCGGTGGGTGAGGGAGGTGTCGGAGATCCTCTCCTCCATCAGGAGAGATCTGTTAATAGACACCTTCCAGAAAAGATACAGCGGCTTGGGGGAGAAAAAGAGAGGGGAGCCTCTCTGCTGAAAGGCTTTGAATGCAGAGACCTCTTCAGAGGAAGAGAGTGAACTGTGGCATATATATTATTTTTAAAATGAGGAGCTGTCCTCTGAAATAAAGGCAGCTGAGTAAACATACATAAAATACTGCAACCCATTTCAGAGGACTAACACCTGGGATTAGCTGATCTGCATTGTGAATAATGTCAACATCAGAGCTGGCTTGAATTGGATTTTCCCTGCCATAACAGAGACTATCAGCAGCAAAAGAAACCAAGTGGAAAAGAAAAATGCCGTTTGAAATTTTCAAAAAGCCTTCTAAGAAACCATAGCAATTCTTCCTCACCCCATGAAAATAAACCAGTAGGTGTGCCATGTACAGTGAAGCCTGCCAGTTCCTGCTGGGAGCTCAGTCCACTTTTGTATGTTTTTTTTTGAGCTATATTGGAAAGAACTAGAACTGGGCTTGGTAACATCGTCTGCATGAATAGGACCCTATAGCTTCACAGGTGCTGGTATTTCCATAAATACATTACGATAAAACAAATTGCAGAATAAACGCCACCTTTTCTTTTGAACATTGTCCTTGTAATAATAAAATTTGCTACTAAAATATTTGAAAGTTTTGTGAAGGTAAGTAGTTCGCATATAGATTATGCCATAAAAATGTAATCTAATATAAGCACATACATTAAGATTTAGGTTTAGCACTGCAGGTTATTACGATTTCTCGGTAACTCTGAAATTACAGCAGCCGTTCATTTTCCTAATGTCGAAAAGCAGTTGAAGCAAAAAAATTAATCACAAACATCCAGTATTGATCAACTTTATGATTTAAGATGTTTTTAGTCGTCATTTCTTATTATTCTGTTTCAATTCCTTGCAGATTAGAAGCAGAAACAATACAGGAAAATCACCCCTCTGGATCTTAGCCTTGGCCTTTTACAAGCAAACAGAAGAGGAACTGTCAGGCTTTGCATGTCAAGTAGCCACTCGGCTGTTTGACAGCTTCTGGGTTTCAACCCCATTGGGATTGAGGCAGCTCAGGAAACCATGAGCGATGAGTCCTGTCATCTGCTGACGCTGCTCTAGCACCATGGCAGACAGTCCGTGATCTGACAAGAGGATCCGTCCTAGGGAGGCAGCGCTGGGATCAGTAATTGGCTTCCTGGGAAACTACAGCTGGCGCAGAGGATGTAAAAAGAGGCGCGCACGCGCCGGGATATTGCTACAGTCTTGCTGAGCTGGTGGATCCGCTTGGAGGAGGATTTTGCCACCGATCTTGTTTTTTCTCCCAGTTTGGTAATGTTGGCTTTGGGGAAAATTTCTGCTGACTCACTTGCCCCTGGACACCTTTTGCGAAGCCTGGCCGATAAGTGAAGAGACCCAACGGCGTCTTCCGCCCATCGCGGGTCCCCTCCGGTGGCTCCCATCCCCATTCTGTGCGCAACTCCATCTCGTGGGGCACCTGCAGCCCCCCGCCCCGGGGAGTCCCCCGCAGTGACCCCCGCGCCCGGGGCGGGGGTGAGCGTGCCTGAACTNGGGGGCTGCCTGCTGCTCTGGCTGGCCCTGCTGCTGGGCTGCTGGGCCGAGCTGGGCAGCGGGCTGGAGTTCCCAGGGGCGGAGGGCCAGTGGACACGCTTCCCCAAGTGGAACGCCTGCTGCGAGAGCGAGATGAGCTTCAACATGAAGACACGCAGCTCCAGCGGGCTGGTGCTCTACTTTGACGATGAGGGTTTCTGTGACTTTCTGGAGCTCATTCTCACCCAGGGTGGGCGGCTTCAGCTCAGCTTCTCCATTTTCTGTGCTGAGCCCGCCACCCTGCTCTCCGACATGGCGGTCAACGACAACCTCTGGCATGCTGTTGTCATCCGCCGCCATTTTAAGAACACGACACTGATCATTGACCGGGCTGAGGCCAAGTGGGTGGAGGTGAAGTCCAAGCGGCGGGACATGACTGTCTTCAGCGGCCTCTTCTTAGGGGGGCTGCCGCCGGAGCTGCGGTCGGCGACGCTAAAGCTGACGCTCTCCTCCGTCAAGGACCGGGAGCCCTTCAAGGGCTGGATAACGGACGTCCGGGTCAACTACACGCAGACGTCGCCAGTGGAGAGCCAGGAGGTGCGGCTGGATGATGAGCAGAGCCGCCTGTGCGCCAGGGAAGACGTCTGCCTTAACGGGGGTGTCTGCTCAGTGCTCAACGACCAGGCCGTCTGTGACTGCTCCCAAACGGGATTTCGGGGGAAGGACTGCAGTGAAGGTAAGGTGCCATTTCAGCTCGCCCCACTGCCCCCCTCCCCATTGCTCCATGTCTGGAGGGAACGGGTAGTAGGCCAGGCTTGCATGGAGTTTCATCTGTATGAGTGGATCTCCTTCCTTCCCCCACCTTCCTTCCTTTCCCTCCCCTCCCTCCCTGCCGCATCCTCGGCTCCTTTCTTCCCCCCCTTTCCCTCCCTGCCTCCACGTGTCTATGTGGCTGACCATGGTGCCATCACTCTTCTGTTCTCCGTGAGGCTGGGTGAGAGGAGAAAGAGGAGGAGGATGCTGTTTGGGCATCTTCCAGAGGTGGGATGTCATTTGGGGTTGTCCTGGGCAGAGGAAAAATGAGTCCTGGGTACTGGGTGTCACCCGGGTGGGAGAGGGTGGCCGGCATCATGGTCGGCTGGAGATGAGGGAGGGGATGGGCGCGTTTGTCACAAGCAGCTGGTGACAATTAATTCTGGGAGCGGGGAAAGCGATGCTGGGGAGAATTTTACTGGATTAAGTGCGAAGCCGACCTGGGTTTATTTTTGTAGGATAGGGGGGACCCAGAGTTCATTCTGTATTTGATCCGTATTCTGCTATGTTGTTGAAATAAAATCAGTGATTTATTTGTGAATTCCTTAAATTGTTGGTGAAGAGGAGGAGGATTAAACAGAGGATTACGTTTTTACATGAATGTGAACAGTACTGCTTTGCAGTGTATTTAACAATTCACCATGCCAGTCAGACAGGGAGAATACAAAGGACAAGGGGGAAGTACATACCCCAAGACCAAAAAATTACAGAATAGTTTTACCAAAGAAGAGGGAGCTTACAAAAACAGCAGTTTCCTGAATCCCATCTACAAATAAATCACTGGCTAAAATATGATTCATATTCAGTGCCCATTGTTTTTGGCGAATGGAAGGAGTGTGAACATTTACTTTGCAGGTGCATGTAGGACTTTTATTATTATTATTATTACTATTATTATTATTATTATTATTATTATTTTGCTAGTAAATGTAGCATTGCTTGCAGTTCCTTAAGCATAGGATATGTATATGTTGTACCTAGAACAGGACTTAAAGATACACAAGTGAAATAAGAGCAAATGTATCAAAGGAAAATATAATCTTCATATCAATACTGGAGAGCAAAGACCTAAGTTTAAAATATAGAGGGTAAATATAAACAAGATATTTTCAAGGCCAAAGGAAAATCTTCACTGAGTGGTTGCATGACATTTATGGCTGAATAATTTGCCTATAGCATTTCTATCAGATTTCACTCATAAGAAAGAAAACATCATTTGTGACTGTGCTTTATTATGTAACACCTTCTGTCCTTAGTGTCAATACTCAAAACGCTACAGTCATTCTGCGTCCTGTTTACTTTATCAGCTGTTTCTCTCTCATCTGCCATTTGTAAAAAGAGTTCAGACCCTGTTAACATTTAAAAATAATTTTTAAAAAGTAAAGAGCAAATGATAGTTTCAGAAAATAAGACAGTTGTTTTCAATAGGACACAGTCCCAGAAACCGTAAAATGAAGTATCTTTTACATTAGGTAGCATCATATCGATGGATTCAGTATGAGGATATAGATTTTTAATATGTGGTACTACATAATACGCAGGTGTATGCAAAATATTAAGTTGTCTTAGCATCTTTAAGTTAGGCCCTAACATAAACCATAAAGAAAATTACCAGGTGTAGCAGCTTGGTTCAAGCAACAATAGTTATTTATATATTATTATACATTTATATGCCCTTTACATTAAAACATAGTTTGTCTATTTGAAGTTATTTTGAACACGTAGCATTTATATGAAAAATCTCATAGAATTGCAAGTAGTATCAGTCAGAGAAAATCTTATCTTCATGTAATAATAAGTTCAATAGCTGTTTTTAAGGAATATTTCAATGTTTAGATTGAATGTTACTGAAATACATATATATTAAAAATTGTATTGACCTTATAGGAAGATAACACTCAGAATAATATTTAGAATCCCCCATGTTTAGGGTAAAATGCTGGCTTCATTCAAATACTAGTGGTTTTACAATGGACATCAGTGGGATCCAGACTCCGCTCACATGTCCCTTGACCACTAAGAAGCCTTACAAAATAATAGCAAGACTTACAATTTTAACATACTCTCTCAGCAAAGGATCATGAAGTATCCAGATTCTGGTTTCATTTGAACTAGGAGGCAACATTTCCACTGATAGCAGTATAAATGGAACTAGTCCTACAGTTTATATCTGTTGATTAAGAAAAGATAGTAGCTGAAACTCATAGCAGTGAGGTTTTGGTGAAGGGATTAGTAGCTACTCATATGTGCTAACAAAGATATGTTCCTATTTTATAAATGATTTAATAATCTAGGAAATAGAAAAGGCAGAAAGACAAGTAAAACTATTATGAGTGCCAAGGAAGAAACCCTGACTATTGTGTTTAGTTCTTTATAGCCAGCACAGAAATTACCTTATTGAGTTTTGATGTTCTATTCCTAGAAGGTGTAAATTTCCTACTAACCTCAGTAAGAGGTTGCCACTGAAGGATGATCCTCTCTGACTGCAATGATCTGGAAGAGTCTTTTGAGTTTTCACTCTTTCTCTTGTTTTTCCTTTTGATGGAAACTGATGTAGATGGGAAAAATCCTCAACTTCCCATTTTTATTTGAAATTGGAACCACATGTCCTAGTTGATACCTTTTCTTTAAAGGTGAATGGTGGTCATTAAATTTAATTTTCCTTGATTTATTTTTTTTTTTAGTTATTTTTATTTTTTCATGTATTCAGTGTGCTTCAGCATCTCTGTAGTTTGGTAAGAAAGAGAGTCCCACAGCATAAAGAGGGCTTTAGGAATCAATAACAACCACAAAGAAAAACTGCAACATTTTCTATCTCAACTTGCACATTTGAGAGATTAGAAATAATTGATTTAGAGACGAAGTTTTAAGCCTTAGGATGCAATTTTTATTAGAACTTAAGTTGGTTTTAGGAAAAAATCCGGCGAGCTCTTTTTCAGATTTTCGTCTTTGAAAATCACATCAATTTTCCCTGAAGTCAAATTTTCTTACAAGAACAAAGTTTAACCAAGTGTACTTGTTTTGGAAAACTGATGGCAATATAAATTATCCCCAACATACTTAACTGTTGTTGTACCTGTCTAAATCAGAAGTTGCTTCATTTATGTTACCTGAACTACACCAGTGCAAGAACAGCGTAAGCTAGAAAAAAAATCATATTTACTGCATTCAGTCATGCCCTTTGTTCCAATAGGATCTAAACTCTCTTCAGTGGGAGCTTTGGCATGAATCACAGGAAAAAGACTGGAGTTTTGCTACAGTATCAAGGGCGTGCAGTCCATAGCACAGAAAAATATGATCTGTAGCAGTTCTGTTGTCACAAATCTGTGTGCTTATGAGTAAAGACAGTACAAGAGCCTTCTATAGAGAAAATAAAATCTCTATTTAGTACTGAATCAGGCAAGGGGATGTGATTTCACATAACAATAGTGACTTAGTAGAAGGAAAAATACACAAAATTATGATAAATTTTGATAGGAACAAGACTAGCTTAAAATAAATCCTGATTGCCATATCAATTTTCTGATAATTTCTTGACATACATCACAATCTTTTGTTCAGTGAAAATTATATTATTCCCTGAAGTGACTCAAGTTGGTATGACTTGATTCTATGCTAGGGAGAGCTGTTCATTAAAAAGACTGATCTTTACAATCAGGTTTTTAGTGAATTCAGTCAGGGTCCTAGAAGGTAGGGAGAATACGTGATTCATATCAGTGAGCCACCACATTCCTCTTCTCACTTTGCTCCTTAATTTAAAATTTCAGAGCAAAAAAACCCTATTTTAAATATCAAATTAATAAAATAGTGACCCTCTGGCTTTAGACAAAAACATATATATATATAATTTTTCTTTCATCTTCACTTACAACCTTGTATACTATCCTGTCTGGGAAAACAGGCAGATACCTTTGAAGGAGGAAATACAGAACACAGAGCACACTTTCATTTGGGAAAAGTTTCTCCCTGGCCCTAGCTTCCTGTCACTCCATGCCCTTCTGCTTTTCTGTATCTGTAACTGCTAGGAAAAAAACACATTCAGGATAATTTATCTTTTCAAAATATACCTTGCCTACTTGCATCCACATTAGCATGTTATGGAGACAATTACTCTGTACATTCAAAGCATTCCTGTTTAGAACATGTTTTATTTTAACTGTTCTACTGAGTTTCTGTTTTGTGAGAAAAATGAGGACTGTTCATGCAGCTGTTCGCTGTAAGAGATACTCTTCCTTGTCAGAGATTCAGAAGTTGATGCCAGCTATGGTTTGAACTGTGAAAATGATTTTTTAAGGATGTGAATTCCAGATGTCTTAGGCTAGCCAGCATTTAGATTTGTTTGTTTGGGTTCTGAATATATTACATCAGTCTTTGTTGTGCATATTTGCTTCTTCATGTTAACTTTTGGAAAAGTCATCCAGTATTTACGTATTTTTGAAAAAAAATCATATTTTAATTCATGTAATTCTCTTATCCTTGAATAAAACACAAAAACATATTTTGACATTAGTTATCTTTTGCAAGACAGGTGTTTGAGTGCAAAGAGATGTTGGTGAACTCACTGCCTATAGTGAAACTTAACAGAGTAGTCATGGTGGTCTTTATCCTTGAACAGTTAGCTAAATGTATTTTGGGCTAGCAAATACTGTGAGCAAAACTTTCCTTTTGATTTGCACTTCAGAATCTTTATCTACAATACTCATCTGTCTTGCATGATCTGTATTTCTTCTGCATGCCAAATTTCTTGTCTGTGCCAAGGTGGTGGAGTGATGCTGATTTAGGATGAGAGCTAGAAATCCACTAGAAATTACACGAAGGCTTTCTTGTATTTACCAATTATTTGATTAATTTAACAATAAACATTTTAATATTATTTAATAGTTTTAAACAGTGACTCTGTTGTCAGGGTAGAATCTTGAGGGCAGATAATCAAATAATCTCAAAGTGTTTTAAAACTGTTAAACCTGTGCCCTTTGCATTTCATTGTATGAAAATAGAATACTCGTGTCAGTCTAAAGCAGAATTTTTCCTAATGCAATTTGATACATTATTTTGTTTGCCAAGATTCAGTATTATAGGATATTGATTTCAGGATCTGCCTTGTGTAAAATCACAGCAATTTAAATACTGTGTCACTGGTAATTAGGAATTGGCAGTCTGTTTTATATTATCTTCTAAGAAGGCTACTTGAATATTGCTAATCCTTTCAAAATGCTGATATTGAAATACTTCCAAAAGACCACTTACACATATAACATACATTATAGCACCCTAGATCAGTAGTATTTCATATACTAAGGTTGTTGCTTCCCTTTGTGCCTAGCTAAGATGCAGGGTCCATGCTAATTTTAAGCCTATATTGCAATTTACAGAATGCTAATACACTGGAAGAATTTAATTTTACTAGCATAGGACCTTGTGTCAGTTTGGTCATATTCATTCAGAATTTCAAAATCATATAATAAACTTGTCTATATTTTAATGTAATTACACTTCAAGGCTTACAGGCATTTTGGACCAAATGCACTTGATCTTTTTTTCTCAGCTGCGGGTTGGCTCCCTAGGAGTCTTTTAACAGTAGATGCTAGCCAAAGACTTGTGGGAAAACATTTGGATTACAGAACATATAATTTTATCCCATTATCATTACTGAGCTGATGGATAGGAATGGGGAAACAGGCTGGCAAGTAAAAACAGATCCTGATAGAAATAACTTTATGTAGAGGCTAATATTAAGATATATAGTTTCATTCATCTCTATAGTTGAAATAGAGAATTGTTGAAATTAATATGATGTTTTGTCTTCCGGAAAGCTTGATGTTCCTTTCAGAAAACATGAAACCATACCAGCTTCTGGAAAAAGACTTGATCTAGTGTATTGTGCTGTAGGTGAAAACTATATAGTTTCATAAACAGATTTTACAGAATAGTGAAGGACATTCTGAGCTGTTGTGTACCATGTTGTACCTGAAGAGTAAATTGTAAAAAAAAAGTATACTGCTTTCAGGGAATGATTTGTTAGAACGTAGGAAACATACCTGTAACTGTCGTGTAATATGTAGAATTGACTAGCAAAGTCAGACTACACAATACTTTGATGCCTTTATTTAGTTTTACGACGACCAGGGACTATATTTTATTCTTTTAGAAAATAATTTTTTTCCACCATTTTCTCAAATGGCACTTTCTCCTTCTGTACTGTGATGTTGGTATCTGAGAGTATCACAAGCGCTTTACCAGCCTGGGTTGTATTGCCGTATATGCAGAACTCAATCTTCCAGTTCACATTCTCTTCTGCCAAACTAAAAAGTAGTTGTATGTAGGGGGTTCATGCCAATGTCTAGCTGTTCTCAGTAGAACTGAGGAGTGCTTCAGTGCACAAAATACCCGTAGTAACAAATGAAAGAAGTAGGAAAAAGCATATGATTTCGGTATGATGTTGTTTTCTCAGTGGCCCTAACCAGTTCACATCATTTCTTCAGTTTGGTTTCTCCATCTGTAAAGTTAAACTGATGAGACTCCATACAGGATTTTTGGTAGCATCTTCTTCCTGGCTGTCAGGTACTTGAAAGATTGGAATTTCTAGAAGGGATCTAGTAAGGGAAGTCAAGACTTGAAGCCCCCTTTACTCTAGTGCAAACTCTTTAGCCTACAGAACTGATGCTTATCAGCTGGCTTTGAAGTTGCCACCATTCCTGCTGCCTATCTATCCATAGCTGAGCGGTCAGAATAATGAGTTGTTTCTTGTGCACAACTGATCTGCTATTACATGCTTTCCATTAGTCTGACTAGATACTGGAAATGTTGTAGCTTGTCAACTGCCAACCACTTTCCCCTTGGCAATTCAGCTCTTCTCGTGGTTGCAATGGTTTTCATCCTTTGCAACATGACAACACCTGTACTGTAAAAGGACTTAAGATTTTATGTCTGAGTATAGTGGAGAACTCTGGTGCCCAGTCAATGATCATGTAATATTTGAAAAGTTTCATTCTCTTCTTCTTTGGGTGTGAAAGCAGAAGGTGGCCTCAGTCATACCTTCTTTGAGCTCCTAATGAAATGAGACAGAGGTATGCTGGCAGCATTTTGTAAGAACAGGATTGTATGATAGGATTTTAGATTTCTTTGATTCTGTGGAGCTATTTATGAACTTGGAACTATTTATCTAGGTCCTAATAACCAGCAAATTTGGTGCCTTATAGATTACTGAAAAACAAGCAGGTTCTGTCTTCATTTTTCATTGGAATCAATTCAAAGTCCCATTGACTGAAGTTTAGAATTAGGGCAAATGTAATAACCTGCTGATTCTGAACTTATTATTCGAGGGGGAATATGAAAAAAAAAGAGAAGATATAGGACAAATTAAATAACCTGCTGATTCTGACTGTAGTGTTCATTTGGGAATATCTAGATAGAAAATACATTTCATAAATTTTGATATTTATTACCATCATCATCATCATCATCATCATCATCATCATCATCATTATTCATTTATTTAACAACTGCTTATGAGCCATGCTGTAAGAGTAACGTTATGTGAACAATTTTGTTTTACATTTAAGGGACTCTGTAATTTCTGGAAAAATCTGTTTCACCAAAAAAGCAAGTGGTGTATTACAATAGAATCACTTTCGCAGGTGCTGCCACTACAAACTGTGAAACGTTCTATTTTGCTTATGTAAGTGTTACGTACCAACAATGCTATGTAGGTGTGCAGGTTGCAGATTGCTTTTTGTTTGTGGCACAATGTACAAGGTCTTGAAATGGAAAAGTTTGACTTCTTGGTGGTTTTGTCCCGAGAAAAGTCTTTGTGTTGCTTAAAGGCCAAGAAACTAGGCTGATTCTTCCCACAATTATGTGTTTTTGTAATGAAGAGCATGTACAGCCGTTACGGAGGTCACTGCCATTATGCTATACGATTGGAGGTGTAGGTCACAGTTCCAAAGTTTCAGAATGACATCAATTTCTGAACAGAATGACCTTGATGTTGATCTCCGTTCTCTTCTATGCTTTTTAGCTTTGACAAAAGATTTAAAAAAACGACACTTTTGTCAAAGGAGTTATTTCCATTAAGAAAAGTCTTCATGAAAAAGATGATGTGTATATATTATAATTTACATGTACTATCTTACTAAGAAGTATACAGAAAATCACAGCCGTAGTAAGTAGACATGGGGTGAAGATCTGTATCTCAATATTGTAATTTTCTTTACAAGCTTATCCTGTCTCTTCTTTGTTCCCAAAGGTGACAACAGAAATATTCACATACACATATTAGCATTTGTACAAGTGTCTAGGGGACAACCATGATGAATAGATTGAGGATGAATTATGGTCTTGTGATGCAGAGATAATACTCGTTATTAATAAAAATGTGAGAATTGGGCCCTAATGCTATTTTTAAAAAAAATGCTCCGCAGTCCTCTCAGACAAGATATTATCTTTCTTGATTCTGAGTCATACAGGAGTGATAAATGTGAAAAAAAGTGTGAATTCCCCTGACTGTTGCACCAACAGGCTTACATTTTACATTTATAAAATCAAACTCTTAACCTGGATGGTCTAGGGACAAGAGGTGGAGAGGCTAGTGAGACGCTGCGTCTCCTTCCCAGACTACACACACTGCTATGTGGACGCACAATGCATTTTAGGTGAATATCTGTAAGTGATGGGACAGATGTTTTGCATGACATCATCCCCTAGAAAAGCAGTGGAAATTTCCAGGAATGTTAATGCTGGCACAGAGATTACTACTTTTGCTTATTTTGAATTTGCTTTTCTTCCCGTTTTTCCTCATCAGAGGAGACACAGGTGAAAATGGAAGTTATAAACCAGTAGCTGTGTGTCACTTATTTTCCCTTGCATCATCCCTTGATATTCTTAAAAATTTGTAACTAGATTTTAGAATAACTGATTAAACCTCCTGCTACATCCCAGATGAATGTTTCTGAACTTCCCAGGAGCTGCTTCTCTGTGAAGTTTTTCTGTGATACTTACTACAGAAAAATATTTTCTGTACTATTACATTGAAAAGAATGTAGTGTTTTTTAGAATATGTAGTTTTTCAGAGATAAATTGTGGACTGTCATTTAACATTCAACAAAAGATTTGTCTGGTTTGGTTAAATATTTACCAAAGAATTCTGAATAAAGAACTCCATATTCTTACACAAAACACTCCTGGCTTATGTGTTACGAGGAAACATCAGCATTTTCCCACTAGTTCACCAGGAAGAAAATATGAGTTGAATATATTTCCTTGTTGGCCTCAAACTCCATTAGTTTTCCATGAATGCTGTATCAGCTGTGGTTGTTTCCAGGAATTTCTGGTTTGGTTTTTTTTTTTGTCACTGTCCTTGGTTCAAAGTATTTGGAGGAGCAATTAGGATGAGTTAGTTACACAGCCTTGAGCTTGTGCTTTTTCCTCTGCAGCAGATAACAACTGAATCTGGAATTCTAGTAAGTTGTGCACTTGAGCAGTACAGCACAGTTTTTATTTTTGTTTTCCACGTTACAAATTTTGAAACTCCAAATTTAAACAAATCGTCCATCAGATTTGAAGTAATGAGAAAAATATTTTCACACTGTTTCTTATTCAAGCTTTTTAACATAGAAATTTATGACAATGACAGAAAACAGTTAATGTTATAGAAGTTTCGACCTGCTGTTCTTGCAAATCCACTAACAGCTACAATTTTAACACTTGAAGAATTGTTAACATTCAGAGGTTTCATCTATTCTCTTATCATTGGCTGGATCTCATTCTCTTATTTTAAATACCGTAAGAATCTTTAAATAAGTAGGGTATTTCTTGCACATTATAAATTCTTACACCCTTCAAGTTTGTAAAGGGACTGATTAAAGAAATCTCTGCTATTTGGTCACATATTACCCATTGTGATACCTGAGACATGGCAGTGCATTTTGTAAATCTTAAACCATGGAAGCATGCACAGTAATGCAAGTGAATAATAGAATTTCCTTCCAATTTTCCCCCTATTAAAAAAAACAGCCAGAAACATGTCTATTGGAAGTAGAAAAATAGCAGTCTAAGTTGATGGCACCACGGGAATTCACAAGCAAAGCTGCCTTCAGTGAGTGGCGGCTCTCATCTTTTTTCTTGCTTGTGTTTAAGGGCGGAACTTTTCTCTCCATTTTATTCGTATTTGCATGAAAAAAATATCAAAACAAAACCCAAAAGCAGTTAATGATGTTGTATCTCTTGAGATAGAGATATACCTACTTCAAAAAGCATGTCTCTGAGAACTTAGTATTATTTAGCTATTTTGATGTTGTACTCATTACTACTTGGAAAGCCTAAATATATAAGATGAACTGAGCACAAGTTTTCATGTTACTCAGCTGCTTTTCCTTAGCTACCTGATCAGAAATTTGAAAACCACTACATAATTATGTCTTGGAAAATTCATCCTTGCTCAGTCTGAGCTCTCAGTGACTATAAGTTTTCAGTCATGAGCGAATACATAAGGAGGTACTAAATAAGTTAATCAACTAATCGAATTGGAAGAGAAAAAATGTCTTTAGAAATCGTATATATTGTTCTGGACAGTATTTCTAAAATCTTTTGCTTTTGTAGGTTTGTCGCATTCAGTATAATCTGTAAATCAATGGAGTAAAATAATTTGTCCCAGTACTCCTTTCATGTCTCTATAAATCAGGATTGATGCCTCTTGAAGCTAATACATTAAACCACTGTAAAATATGACTACGATCAGAATCAGGTCCTCTGGTTAGAAAAAAAAAATAAAATTTTCAAGTGTATTAATATTAAAACACCCCAAAAGCTCATGTAGCAAACAGGTTTAACCTTGCCCACTACTAGGTAATATTACTTTGCAATCTTTATAGAAGTTGCCTTTGTCATTCAGATGCATGGAAACATTTTGCCAGCACAAAAATGACTGGCAAGACACTTCTTGTTTCACACACCTATATGATAACAATAATTACTTATTCCACTCTTTACTTTCCCCATATTTGCAGAGATATAATAAGAACTTGCAAAGCAATTTGCCCTCATAAAATAATGAATTAATGGCTAAAAAAAAAGTTATATTTTAACCCCACTTCCCACCCCTGTTGGTGAGATGACCTGTCCTGTATTAAAATGCTTGCTGTTTGAAAATACTGTCATGTATTTTTTTTTCATCTACATGTTTGAACCAGTCTTCACACCAGTTTTGTTGTTCTTTTAAAGCATAGCTCAGGATGGCCAGTTTGCTTCTTCTCTAAGCAACCTAAGTCACTGGTGTCAGTCTACCATGTATGACCATACTGCACACAAAATCTACGCCCTGCCAATATTATTAAGTCTATAAAAAAAAAGTACTTAGGAGCTATGAACTGTCAGGACAAAAGAAACTGTATGATTTTAATTCCATCTGTTTCTGGGTATCCATTATGAAATAGTCTTTAATTACATGATCATACAGCACTTTTTCCTCAAGCTTTCTGCCTTATTCAATGCATAGTCTGGATAATAAATTCTTTGATATTTTGTTTTCTTCTTGCTGTTCAGTGTGTAGCCCTGAGCCTTGTTTGCCGTCCGTATTCAAACCAAGAGAAATTATTAATTTTTCCCTGGGCTTTTCTAAGGTTTTCATAAGTACAATATCTGAGCTGCTACACAGATATTAAAACTTACCCAGTGCCCATGTAAGGTGACAGATGCAATGATGCCGTTGTAGAGGAGAGCTGAGGCAAGAGAGACCTCAGCTAAAAACATTCACTAAGAGAGTGCATAGCCTCAAGTTTGGATGACCACCCAGAAAATGCTTGGCGTTAAAACCTGACCAAAATCACATGAGTTTTTTAGGAGAGAAGGGGATAAAACATATTTCTTCAAGGCAGCTTTCAGCTCTCCTAAGTTTGTGGTACACCTGGCTCCTTTTCAGCAAGGACCTTTGTATTGCAGGTGTGCTCCTCATTGGCACAACAGCTTTCTTCATTACTTGGTCATTACTTTTTGCTAAGAATAGACTTTTTCACTGTACAGAACAAGTAAAGGAGACTCTGGAGACAACTGCATTAAACCGTGTAATTAAAGGCGATATCATAATGTATATGAATAAAGTGGATGGATCTCAGTTACGTAAGAAACTTTATGTCTCAAAGCTGCTATTTTTGACATTGCAACGTAAAGAACATTTTTTTTAAGGTAGTAAAATAGTGAGTGTGTATTTTACAGGTTCTAAAAACTCTACTCCCACTCAGATATCCCAAGCTCTGTCCATTGTGTTTTCTGCACCTGAATGAGGAAGCACTCGTTCCACAGGGCCTTTTGCCAGCAGGGAAGTTGCTGATGGACTGACACTTGCCCTGCTCCAAAACTGGGTAGCTGTACCTAGCACTGGCTACAGAGTTTTCAATGACAGGGAAGACCTTCTGAGACTGAAGTGGAAGTTCGCAACCACAGTCCAAACAATCTTTTTGGATAAAAATCCTGATAAAATCCAAGACATCTCCACTAACGCTGTACAAACATTTTTTTTTTTTGAGAAAGTTTTCAACTAGAACAGATTCTGGTGCGCTTTCAAAAGACTGGCAAAAGGCTTATACTCTGAAAGTCAAGTTACTCCTGTCCAAATAGTTTTTATATTTCTGCTTCAAAATAAGACTCAAGTCAAAAGGAATCAGAATGGAAATGAAACTTACCTAGAGTTCCCTTGGGGAGGTAGTACTGCTAACATAAATGTCAGAGTTTTCAGCTGAGATTTTTTTTATGACTAAATCAAATACATTTTTCTAAGACTGGGAAAAGAATACTTCCTTACTATACTGAGTCACTCTATTCTCTATAATTATTATAATCAATCTTTCCCTGCTTTTAAATAAAGAAATATTTAAATAAATAAGTAAAAACTTACACAAAACATATTTCAGAACCGTTTCTCCAAGCAATTAATTGAATTTTTAAAATAAAATATAAACATTTTATTTTCACATCTGCTTGTTCAGTCTTGCCATTAAAAAACTTTGTCTAAAAATATTGCTCAAACTCTTTTTGGAAAAGTTTTTTTATGAGGAATAGTATAGCCATAATAAAATATTCTGTACACAAGAGCCAGAAATAGAGTGTTAATCTTTGACTTGACCAGCCAATATTTTAAAGATATTTCTGTTGTTATAAGAGCCACGTTTATTGATGTCCCAGGAACTTTGAACACACTTTTATTATTTTTCTCCTTATTTAGAGATTGTTACTTTCTCTACTCACACAACTAGCTGATCTTTATTTCTTTGTGTATTAAAAATGTACGAAGATTAAAAATATTTCTTTTCCCTTTTCCTTTCCATGATTTATATTACATCCAGCACACTGTATGATGTACTATTTTGACTATCAAGCATACAAACAAAAAGCTATTAGGACAGGAGGTTAAGACAGAGTAAAGTTACAGTTGAATTCCCAATACATTTCTTTGTGATCACTTAATTCATAGATGGCCCCACTGTATTTGGTTGGATTATTTGCACGAATAATTTTATCTCCCAATACTCAATACAAATTAATGCATATACAAGTACGCTGCAGATGATAACCATAATTATTTTAATAATACAATATGACTATTTACAAGCATATAATTATCCTATTTGTTACCTCATGGTATTTAATCACCTAGTGACATATGTTATTTACTCCCACTGATTTAAATGGGACTATGTGTCAAAATGAATAGAAAAGTTTTTAAAAGAAAGATGTTGAAGAGTCCAAAAAAAAAAAAATTACAAATCATGGTTTAAGCATAGTCAGATACAAGCTAAACTGCAGAATCTTAGACAACTAATTATTTATATTTATACATTTTTAGAGACAACTATTCATGTTTTTGTATATTATAAATGTCATGCCTGGTAGGTAATCTTATTAGATTCATCTTTAGAAAAGTCTTTTTTAATGAATAATAATGAATTTCAATTCAGATGTCTGTATACATATCAATTTTGTTCAAGCTCAATATATGTGTCTTTTACCACCTCTTTGTCACCTTTTCTAGAAAACAATTGCAAAGCTACTTCTTTAGGAAAGCTTAAATTCTGCAGGTAGATAGTGCTAGTGAGAAATCCCAGTCCTACGTAACATCCCCAAAGCTGGCTTTTGCTAAAGAGTGTAGGGAGTATAATTTAATGCACTCTGATTTTACTGTCATTTAAAATACGTCCCTAGCTCAGCAGTACTCCTCTGTAAACTCTTTTTTTCTTTCTTCTTTTGAAGCACATAAGATAGTATACAAGGAGTGAAGCAAAAGTTTACTAGCCTAATGAGGCCTTAGGATATCAACAAAAATTAAATGTATCGATGCTCTGATCGTCATTTACTGAATCTACTACTTCCACTTACCAAACTTTTCAAATTATCACCTTCTATGATTACTTACAACATTCATGTATTTCATCAACTGGCTAAAAAGTCTTCTCAATTTAATCAAATTCCAGAAAAAAACTTTTCCTAAATGTAGCTTTATAAGGACTTCTGCATAAAAATAAACAAATAAATAAATAAATTTAAAGGGAATACTTCTCTTATTAACCAGAGTCATATTTATTTTAGAATTGTTAATGTGCCATCTCTTGGATTTATATCAGCAAGATTAAAAAATAGCTGGCTTTTAGTATTTTTTAACTTGATGCGATTTTACTGTCAGGGATTTTCATTCCCTTGTAAAACAGCAAATGAACTGACTGCTTAAGTGAAACAGTTTAGCCACTGCACTGAAGGTTACCTCTTGCTCAGATCTTCCCTCCTACACATGGGGAATCATGCTGCAGCTTGGTCCTGTTACAACACTTTGGGTAAAGTGAAATACATTTCTTGGGAGGGCTTTGTTGAATTCAGATCATCTGGGCAGAGGAGTTCCTCAGGCAGTTATGTGTTGATCCAAAGGGGCAAATCAGAGTTTTCTGGTGGCGAACGTGCAGTAATGTAAGGCGAGCCAAGGTCTTTGCCTGCTGCGTTGCAAGAGAAGTGGACCTGAGTCTCTTTTTGATATATCTTTGAATTTGTGTCTATCGAGCTGTCATTGATTCCTGCAAGCATCATTGATTATCGATGTTCTGGCCAGAAAAATGATTTAAGGAATTTATTGCAAATATGAAGAAATCTGCCAGTCATTTGGAAAATATTTTCTCTTTTTTAAAGGAGTCTGTTTTGAAAGGTAAAATTTGTCTCTGAATAAACCTAGTAGCTACGCTGTACTGTATCTTGATAAAAATCATGATGGTTTTCAGGTAAGCTTGGGAACTGGACCTCCATTTTCTGTCAGTCAGTTGCATCACTTTCAAATCGAATCTTGGAAAAACTATTACTACTGAAATTTTCATAGCGGTCAAAAATATTTTTGAGACTTCCTTTCCTTTTAGCTGCATTTCCGAACAGGTTCTTGAATTTTTGTTTGTTTTTAAAGCATTTCAGCTAAGTTTCAATATGACTTGGTATTTTCTCTGACTCAATACAAAACATAGCCTGGAAAACTGTTGATAAAATAAGAGACTGGCAATACTGTTGAAACAAACCTTTGGTAACCAGGAGAAGAATGTAACAAGAATATCTGAAATGTTATTAGCTAATATAGTAGTTTATCATGCTCAGCCAAGTTTCAACAAGATATTGGTTACTGAATGTGGCGTGTACTGCCTACCTACCTCTAAAGGGTGTGCAACAATCTCACCATGAGGCTCATCCTACACTTCTTGCTGCAGGATGTTCTTACTGAATTTTTTGCTTGATTAGAACTGTACGATACTTAATATGGGATCATCTGCAAGTTCTCTTCTGAAATGTTGGATTCCTTCAGAAAATCATTTAAATTGTGATAGTTACCTTTGTTTCTTGAGTTTTGCAGTTGGATTTTGCTTTTTGCAGAATTTACTATGGTTAAGAAAAAAACCCAAACTTATTACGAAACAAGCCTTTTTATAGCTTTGGGCCTAGATATCATTTCTTCTCTAAAAACTGGATCCTTCATAAATGATTATATCAGATGAATGGTAGACATCTGGAAGCATAAAATGGAAAAAAGGAGACATGAAGGACTAAGGAGTAATTAAGTACTGGAAATGAGATTTGGAATTGCTGTTTTATTTTCAGAATTCTATTACAAGTTCTTTATATATCTGAAGTATTTAATCTCCCTCACAGTTTTTCATCCATCAAATAAGGTTAATAATATTCACTGTCTTCTTACCATTGCCTGTCTGTTTTGTTTAGTAATGCCTGAAATTTCAGAGCATATTTTACTATATTTCTACCAACACCTGCTAGGAGAGAAGTAGATCTTACTTATGGTTTTAGATGTTACATATTATATACAATATTGAGCTGTAGTTGAGATATAGACATTGAAACAAAAGTAGTGAATAATTTATTTTTTGCAATTTACGGTATTCTAAATTGCTTTAAGGGCAACAAAGTTCCTGATGTACACATACATATTCTTTATAAACACATGTTCTTCTTTGGAATAACCTGTTTGGGCCTGGTTTGTGGTTTATTTTTCATAGCATTAACATGGCAACCAGACCTTTTAAAAAGATTAATATATTCTTGAGTTAAATGGTGTTTATTTATAAAGGAGTCCTTAATAAATGTAACATCAAAAGGTTCTTAGTTTTATCTCCTTGGCAAGCAAAAGCAAAGATGCTTTTTGGAAATGAACTGAAAACTTACTAAAATACATGTAAGATTGTATTTTACTGGGATAAATGTCAACAAATAAAAGGAATTTTCTTAGGTGTACTGCACTGTAATAGTACTTCCTGATGCCATTGTATAAAGGATTTTTGAGCTTTCTGGCAGAAAGTGTTTACAAATTGTCATAGAATGTAAAGCTTTGTACTTGCAAAAACGTGTAAGGGGGAAACAGTGATTTGGGGTATGTAGAGGCTATTCTGAACAATACAGATTGATTTGCTAGTAAAGAGAAGAAAAGCAGTTTCCTGAGTTTCTAGCCTTTTGGTTCTCTGCTACTAGGAATTATCCTACAAGCATCAGATGAATTCATTCATCTCTATTTGAATTGAAATGACGATCTGATTTTCAGCAATGTAACAGTGGAATGACTCTCCTTGGGCAACATTTGAAAGCAAAGGAATATTCTTTCTGATTTCAGAAATTTCTGCATCAGGGAGTTTGGTTTTATACCAAACTGCTCGAGCTGTCGCCTTCATGGAAGTTAGTTATTGTTGTTCATGACAAGTGTATCCAAATATGTTGTTTTTACTAATTATTTATAAAAAACGTATGCAGAAATAATTCTGATGTTTATATGATGAAACAATGTTATGAAGGCCTAAAGTATATGTAGCTTAAATGACTGTAGCTATAACATTTGATGGCATGAAGATCTCATGAGAGCATCTTTACATAGCAGTTAGATAGCAGACTAACAAGTAATTCTCTTGTTTTTCATGAACAATAGATTTATATAGTGTATATAAAAGGATGGATAGACTGGGAAATAAATGACCATTTGGAAATATATAAATTGTACTGAATACACAGTCCAGCTACACATTCTTTACTATTGGGATAAAATGACCAAACAGTGTGTACGACACCTGTGTCACAGAACACGATAACCTACTGAAGAATGCAAAATCTACGGGGAAAAAAAGAACTGGTTAAATATACGTGAAAGGGAATCATAGATTGCATTCCACCTTCTGGGTTATTAGGCATCACCACGTGCTAGATGGTCGTGCATAGCTTACTGCCATGCTAGCTACTTTTCAGAGGTACACCTGCATAAAACATTTAGCTGAACTGTACAGCTAAGCACCGCTGGTGAATCGGATCACAGGAAAAGACTGATTAGAGAGAAGCTCTGTCCGATGACACAGACAAAATCCCAGACTGAGCAATCTACAGTGCTAGCCCAATGTTCTCAATTTCAGTTCGATTTTAAGTAGAATGATAAGGGGTTTTGAGAGAGCAAAGCACTTTGGCTAAATGTCAGAAAGCCTATGATTGCAGAAGGGTGAATGGAGAACTCAGACCTTTAAATCTCTAAGCAAACGTACTGAACATGTAAACTCCTAATTAATGGAAGAAGAAGTTAAGTATCAGCTATCATAAAAGTAAATGCTTAATCATGAATGGAAAATACAAAATAAACAATACAATATAATAATATAATATTTTTAATACAATATAAATGGACCAGTCATTCAAAAATATTGAACAGATTACTGGAGTTTGAAATACTATATTATCGAGCAGAACAATACTAGAAGGTTTATTTTATCTTCAAAATCTTTGTATTCTGATATTTTAATTTCACTAAGTAGGGAGGAAATAGAGTCTGTATCTTTGAAGACCGTAATATTACTCTGACACCTCCACTGAGGGTCAGAGTAGTATTAATATCTATGTTATAATTTACACATGTACTCAAACATATTTTTAAATGGAAATAGCCATAAACATAACAAGACTTTATGAGCTTTCCCAGGTGCAGAGTAAACAGAGGGAGATTTTTTCTCCAAAGCACAGAGTGCACTTACACCGCTCATAATGTCTTTAGGAATTTTCTCACAAACTGTCTTTTGTGCCTCAGGTTCCTATTGCTAAATTATAGCAGAATACATTAAAAAATATGATACCATCTTCTATGGTCTATTGCCAGACTACATTATGTGTGCATCACACTCCTTTCCTTTGTCTTTCCTTTTCATCGCTGTGTATGCTGCCACTATAGGATTGCTGGAGGTAGCGTAGTATTTAATTAAACAGTTTATGTTGTACCTCGTACACCATTCCTGCACAATAAATAAATCACTCTTACTTTGAGACATCTACTAATCTCTCTCAAAATGTTACCTTCCAGAAATCCGAATATTGTATTTCTTGATTTGCTAATAAGTTTTGTATGTGCCAAAAATCTGTTGCTACCTTTGTAAGTACTTCAAAGTACAACAAGATCAACTGTTTTCAATAATGGTCTTGGACAAGAGACTACAGGTTCCATTTCCTTAGGATAGTATAAAATATATATTTCCTTTGGGGGAAAAATGTATGAAAGTAATTTTTCCTCTCTGTTTAATGTATTTTGCAAGGTACACTGTAGGGCATTTCTGTTTCAGCAAAAGTTAAAACAGCACTTTTTTTTTTTTGAGGGGGGAGAGGAGGGAAAAAAAAAGACTTTCATTTTTTATTCTGCAAAAATTGCTTGCTTACAAAGAAAACGTCTGGAGTTTGGGGAACTGTATCAAGTTATTTCTGTGCCCTTGAACCATTTTTAGCAAATACTATTCATCAACAGAAATTTGGGGATATTTAAGTAAAACATGGTAGAGGGAGAGAGACAAGATGATATGCTTATGATTATTTAGGATTTCCTTGTGCCTCCTTTAAAAGCCCTTAGAATATATGCAGATTTCGAGCTGTGAAAAAGATAGTAGAATCGTCAGTAGGTTTGGGGCTTTGAATTTTGGTCAAGAGATTTTGTAAATTTGTTTAAGAATAATATCAAATTGATCAGTGATATTTAAATCACACGTCAGTTATGAAATACAGAAATCTCTGGTTACTTTATCGTAGCACAAACTCTGTGACCTCTTCTCAGTTCCACCGAGTAATAAATTGCACAGTGCAATTTCAGTCAAGGATCAACCTGAGATAGAATAAAATCCTAAAGGTTTTATACTTAAACATTAATTGATAACAATGTGCTAACCTTCAGATATTTCAGTCCTGGAGTTCTTATATTTGGGGACTGAATTTGATTTTTTAAAACCAGTCTTTAAATGTCAGTGAATGTGAGTGTCCTATGTAATTTCTGCCTGGAACTACTTTCTCATAAAAATATTAGCAGGTTTGGTTTTATTTGCTCTAATGAATATGCAGATATGTTAAGGAGGAATAGGTTATTCTTGAGCAAAATATCACTTTATTGTATTTTTAGAAATGTTATGATATAAAAGTCTTTCATGAGCTACCTGACTTAAACAGTATAACTGTCAAAACTTTCTAAGTATACTCAGGAACAGATGTTTTGGTTTTTTTCTAAGTCCTCTTGAGAGGTCACATTCCCTTTGTGCCTGAAGTCAGCCTGGTGGACTTTTAGCTTGTGGTATATACTGTATCTGCAATGCATTCAAAATATAAGAATTAATAGATTAGTGGATTCTGTATGAAATATAGTATACATTTTTATTTAGTATTTTTAGTATAAAATTTCCATTGCACTTAAATCCACGAGAATTTTGCCATTCATATTATTCATGAGTGGAATTGGTTGTATGGTTTCACCCGTTCTGATGCATGAGAGCTCACTTGGGCCAAATAATGCCGACAGGAATTTGTCATCATTTTTGCCGGTGGAGATCTGAAATGCTTGAAAGCTGTCTTAATTGTTCTTTGCATATGTATTACTCCTTCTGGTACATGTGTGTGAAAGAAAGAGTGAACAAGTAGGGATTATCTATTTTGCTGAGAGAATGTCAATGCATTTTTATTGTTCAGTACCCCACTTAGATCTAGAGATAAGATCTAAGGTTTTTTTTTGTTTGTTTTCACGAGGACCTTGATTGTTTGAGCCCTCCATGAAGGAACATTACTTCCCTGCACTTCTCTTTTTGACAAACCAGAATATTTTTGTTTGAATGAAGCTGTGTTTATTTTTTTTGAGAATAATTTCTTCTTAGTAAAATAGCAATAGAATAAGAAACTCTACAAGACTCCATTTTTAACAATGCTTTTTTTAACACCCTAGCAGATACACACCTTGCAGGGGCAGGTCCTTTACAATTTCCCATCAAAAAAAATAGTTCTCAAGCTATGGATTTATGTTCCATCTACAGAGAAAGAGTGCATTCAAAAGTAAAATTTCACGTGAAAGAATTACAGAGTAACCATAATAAAGAACATTCAAAGGAGAATTCTTACACTATATATGTGAAATTGAAACAAGGACTTTACTTTGTAGAGCATTTCTCAATGAATATGATAGAATTGTGCTATGAAAAGATAAAAATGGGTATAAGGAGTTGCATGAAAGAAAAAGATGTAGCTATCTCTTGTTACGGAGATACACTGGACTTCTGAGTGAGAAAGTGAAGGAGATATTTCAAGCTCATTGATTAAAGGTCAATATACAAGCCAGAGAAAATGAAGGAAATCTGCCATTTAGGTGTTCTCTCCAAAGCAGCAAAATAGGATTCATGCTTCTGTAAGAGATGAGATTGCTGGAAATGAAGCACAAGAGCTCTCCAAGGGGTAGGACCTACAAACTGGCCATTTCAATGTGTAGCTATCCTGAGGAAATTATATGGCCATATGGCTAGTCTGGACCATGTGAAAAAAATAGTAGTAAAGCAGCAGGATGCAGTTGGACTATATATCGTTTTACTCAGAACAGGTGCTTTCAAATTATATTTCTGTACTGACCAAGAACTAGTAGTTGACAGTTACGCTAAGGTTAGAATTCGAGAAGTAAATTTATCTTATCTTGGAAAGGCCGGGCTGTAGGGTAACAGTTTCTTAAAGGATACCCTGAAACTTAATCTCTGAACAGGCAAAGATTGTTTTGCTTGTTGCTTATTTGGCGATCAAATAAAAGAGGGCTTCCCCCCCCCCATTTGCATTTCTCACTTCTTCTACCTATACGCCTCAGATTTGTTTTCTCATTCCTCTTGTTTGTGCTCCTTTTGCTTAGTCTTGCATTCTATCTTTTCTTTGGCTTTAGAAATTGAACAAGTCATTTCAAAAGAGACAAGTCCAATAATTTTCCATATTCTCAAGTCTTGTTTTTCCAAATACCATAATTCAGACTTCTGAATTTGTGGATCAGAGCAACCAAACAGATCTTCTATCAGGATAAAAGTCCATCATAATAGAAGGCATTTGCCCTCGTTTCTGTCTAACCTTCTGCAAAATAATTAGTTTTGGCTGTTCACCATGTGAAGTGTGAACCTGTGTAAAGGTGATGATTTAATCTGAATTGAACAACTGCGTTTTGAAAGACAGTAGTCTGTATACATACTGTAAGACCAGTATCTCTAAGCGGTTCTAATTTGTGTTAATCTAATGATCCGGCTTGGATTTTATCTGCCACAAATTTCATTTGCTAGGAAGATACAATATGAATTGGTGTAGGTTTCATTACAGCACCACTAAGGGCCTTCAGATCAGTGTAAACATTTGTTGAAATGTCTTGCTAAATTGCTACTGGACTATGACTATATGCTTCCTATTGATTCTGTTCACAATTGCGTGCCAAAAAATACCATGTAATCTTCTGCTCACCACTCCTACAATCTGCTGTTGATACCTCTGTGACTGTCAGCTGCACTCATTTCACTACAGAACATTACATCCTCCTTCGCTTTCACTTCATGTGTCATTTGAATTTAAGAAGATATACCTGTTACTATCTATTTTTTTTTAATGAATATAATACTCATCCTCTGTTGATCACGTTTTCCATAAATGACAGGATGTCTGAGATCCTTATGCAGTTTCCTTTTAGCATTCCCCAGTTATCACATCGTCTGATTTGCATTGCTGATTCTCTTTTGATGTTGAACCTCATTCCACTAAAATTTCCTCCCTCAGATATTTCATTCTTATACTAAGTCAGAATTACTCATATTCCTTATTGAATGATATTTAACACAGTGATAAAGAGAAGGAAATACACATAGCGATCCTAATTGGGTTTAGTTGGCCTAGATTACTGCAGTTAGCCTCTACAGTTTTGAAGGATTTATAGGAAATATTTTATTCCTTTACAAGCTCCTTGAGTGCCCTACCTCTTCCCTTACCACTATGTCTTCCCATTTCTGTCCCTTACAATCGGTTCCTTTTCCATCTCTCCCTTTCCTTTGTGGTGGTCCTTTGCAATTTCCCGTGACGTGGGCCTTGTCATTTCAGCCCTCCCAGTTTTCCTCCAACCCATATTTTCTACAAAGACTTGACTAAGGGGCTTACTATTCAAGTGGCTTATTCAAGTGGCTTATTCTTCATTTGGTTTATTTATTATTTGCCTGTTTTTCTCCTCGGGTCACTGCCTCTGGCCTTCGTCCACTCCCTGTAATGATTTCTTTCTCGTGGACAGTGAAACCTTTGAAGTTGTGTGTGAAGAAGTAAACTCTTCCTACCTTAAGGAGTAATTTCATTTAACTTCTTTTTACTGCTGTCTCCCAAGCTGGGATTTAGATAGCTTTAACATGGTAGTGTGTTTTAACACTGCCTAATGTAACACAGAATACACTTCATTAAATATATATTAAATACAATTACTCATAAATGTACCTGAAAAGTGACAAAAATGGGATAGCACAGCACTGGGACCTCCTGCTCAAAACTGTTAATTCTGTTCATAAAAGAAATCCATATGCAGAATTACAGAGCTCTCCTGGCTTGTAAGTCAGACTGAAAACAAAACTATATACAAGTTATGTTGGAAACATTTAAATGAAATTGCTTACAGAAGCTATTTTGGGTGCCTAAGTTTGGATTTTCCACAGAAGCAACGTGTGTGTGTGTGTGTGTTTTCTAACGCACGCTCTGTAATGTTGCTGCTGTTGTTTCTTGTCCTTTGAAGTGAGCTTCAAATGTGCAAGCAGAGAAGCCTCAACAGCTTTGCAGAGGATACAAAATGCTCCAAGACAGACAGCTGCCTGGGTCTTCCATGAAATGCAATTAATTGCCTGTGAAGATCAGCAGATAAAGAGAATTCAATTTCACTCTAAATGATTCTGAAGGCCATTCACATCTGGACCTGTGGTCAAAAAGCTAACTTTGCCTTTATCTTACTTCAGTCATGAAGAGCTACAGCTGATGTATTAACAAAAAAAAGAAAGCTAAGGCTTGATTCGAGGTGAGTTTTTCCCTCCTTAGGACCAAAATAGCTGAGGAAGTAAACCAAAATTAGTCCAAAAAATCAAGGGCAAAAAGTAAGGAATTAATCAATTTTCCTTACTAGCAACACATTATACATCACCGAGAAGAAAATAAAAGCAGTGAGAAAAGGTCTAATGATGTAGCTTATAAATTGCAGATTGCCTCTTTGTAAGACATAAAAATCGATTATAGTCTATTAAGAATATAATGGTATCACTGAAGGTTTGGAAACACTGTCTGTCATTAGAATTCATGAGGGGCTATAGTAGCCTTTCCCTCTGTAAAGATTTTATGTTCTTTATTTGACAACGTGGAGACCGGTTAGCCTAGCTCAGCTAGTAAGTAATTCCAACATGAGGCTGAAGCTCGAAAGAGCTGAGGAGCTCCTTATGATAGGACTTCCATTAGCTGTAATAACTCTTTACCTAACATTTCACGTGGTAGCAGAGGAATCATAGAATTATAGAATCATGGAGTCATTCTGGTTGGAAAAGACCTTTAAGATCATCCAGTCCAACCATTAAGCTAACACTGCCAATGCCACCACTAAACTATGTCCCTAAGCATCTCATCTACGTGTCTTTTAAATCCCTCAAGGGATGGTGACTCCACCACCTTCCGGGGGCAGCCTGTGCCACTGCTTAACAACCCTTTCAGTGGAGAAGGGTTGTTAAGGATTTTCTCTTGTTCTAGCTTTTCTCATTGCCAAAGAAAGAATAAAGGGAATGATCTATCCCTCAGCACAGAAAACATAATAAAAACATGGCCTAAACTCTGTTTCTAACCTGAGGTAATTAAGGACGAAGATAGTCAAGATCCTTCAGCATCAGCTAACGAAGAAAGGAAGCATGGCAGAGCATTTTGTGCCTAAGCTCAGGAGAGAAGGAACACATTTCTCCTTTTAACATTTGATCTTCTTTACTTTAACCTTTAATTACATCAGTGACTCTATATATGAGAGGGGAATTAGAGCCTATTCTAAATTGTGAATTCTAAAACCTGTTTCTCTACAGGGATAAATAATTTATACGGTCTTGCAATCCAGCAATTTAATGAGCCCTTATGCGTGTAAACAAAGTTATAGCTCTTCTTAGCTACTGCAGAGCTCTTCAGTAAAAGTGTCTGGGGGGAAAAAAGGCAGAAGTTGTGTTCAGCTTCTGGAATCTTATTTGGATTTAAAAAACAGTGACGCTGCGGTAATTGTCTTGCTGTTTGACTGCTATGATGATCTGGAGCCACCAAATAATGTACTCAGATGGTGATCATCTAGTGCTATCCTTTATAATACAGGCCAAAAAATGTGATCTAGTCATGCTTAAGGAAAGGAAATTTGAAGGGAAGTAGCGATCTTATAAGTCCAAGAGTTTAAAGATGAAAGAAATATTGTTTACTTAACAGTTTTTCCAAGCTCTTTATTTAAAACTAAAACAGGAATCAGCTTTCAGGAAAATGTGGTGTATAGAATACAGAAAACAATGTGTCTCTTTACCTCTCACATCTTTTACACCATCTGTAGATGATCCCTACTAGTGTATTATACTATTAGAAAATCCACTTCAGAAAGCATTGCTTTCTTTTTTTTGAAGCACAAACTTCTTGCAATATACCCACTGATTAAAATATGCTTACGCATAGCTAAGATGAATGGATTTTTTTCTAATGAAGTGATTCATCATTAAAAAATTATTAAGAATTTTAATGAAATACTCCCACAGAAACATGTCAGTTGCAAGAAAAATTTCATTGGAGATGATCCTTGTCTTAGTTTAGAAACAGAGAGCTGTATCCCTGCAGAACCAACAATTCAGTGGCTAGGGCATTTACCACCAGTGCTCTGTTTTGGGTTTTTTTTTTTAATGAAGTATAAAAGTATATATATATATAATTATCTTTAGAATATATTATACCTACATATGCAAGTGCATCTCACATCAAGACATACAAACATGAACACATACAAGGATGAAAGGGACCTATTTTTCTCCCGGGTGAAAGCAAGCTGTAAAAGCCTTTATATCTTTTGCTTGAAGTTAAGCTGAAGTATCAGCTCCAGTTGCAGAACATTGGAGGGAAGATCCTTTAAAACTTCGTGTATCATTGAACGTGTTCTTCTGACAATGTCATATGCAGTGTCACCACTTCATTGTGGTGTTTACAAGGAGGTATTTTTCTGGAGCTACACATTTTATAATGCCTGAGGTGACCTGACTCTCCCAAAGATTAGGATTTTCAGTGGGAAGGCAGCAACAGACAGGATAGTGTGTGTACAGGCTGCAAAGCCCTATCTCCAGTCTTCATAGTCCTTACAGATTAATTCACAGTAATGTGTTTATTCCCTGTTTCCCTGTAGTCATAAAATAAGGGGAAAGAAAAAAAAAAAGGAAAAAACACTGGAAAGCACCAAAGAGATGGTTTTGAAAATAATTTACATATGTTTTAGTCTTATGCAATAAGTGTGTTTAAGCCAATGTCTATAAATTAATATCAGGATATTTTAGTTATCACTTGTGCTGATGGAAAAGCTCCATGAGGGATACTGCGTATAGGTCCTGTTAACTACTCAATAGTGATTTCCTTTAGCATTTGTGATATGCACTGACAGGCAAGATTTTAATAAAATGTACATAAGTGTGTGCCACATTTTCACATGTCATTGCTGAAGTTTCCAAATCAGTTGACCTTTGATGTCTGTAATTTTCTGATTTATATGCCATATGCTAGCTAAATCATGGCAACATTCTTTTTACTTGAAATTTATGAATGCTTCTGTCAAGTAAAAAAGTAAACTTCTCATGCAGCCATCAGAAAATAGAAAAGAAACTTGATTTCCCTTCTTCAGAACATGGAGACTTCTATTCAACTATAGCATGTCTGCCTTGTTTCAGCTGACTTACTGAAATAAGAGCTATAGTGCCCAAATGGTGTGGGCCTTGACAGTTTCTGGGAGTCAGCAGGTATTAAAGAAACCAGAAGTTTATTGACAGTTCACATATGAGCCCGGAGCTTTAAGTTATATTACTTAACAATGACATAACCGTTAGTATATCTTTACATTCAGTAGTTTTTTCTGACCCCTTTGCGACTGCCTCTTACTCATCTGCAAAGAAGGATCGGTTATTTCCTGCTTTTAAAAGCATCACACCCCCAGCTTTTCATTTTGAATTTATGTAGTATAGTTAAAGAGACAGTCAGAGATATCTGCAGAATCTGACTGAGTTAGTAATTAGCCAACAACTTGTTAGAAAGGATTTGATATATTTATGCCACGTTTAAAGATTATTTTTTATAGCTCAGATTCTAACAATTTGTCTCTCATACCATTTTCTAACTGAAGGGCTTGAGACAGAAATATCCCTACAAAGGACATATCAAACACTCAATCCTTTTTTCTTATAATTAGTACAAAATTGTTTCCATCATAACAGAACATTTAGTGAGCTAAACCGTGCTTAGATGAATAGCTGAAACATGGCAAAGTAGTAAGAGTGTAGTGAGTGTGCGCTGCTATTGTTATGCTGCAGAAATATTAATCCATGGCCTCAATTATCAGCATGTCTTGAATGAACATGCCACTTAAGAAAAGTAACAATGTATTAGGGCTCTGCTGAAAGATTTATTTAATTGTGTTCGTTGATCAGAAAGCATAAACAACGTAGCAATAAACATGTGAAATCTCTGTATTCTAATGATAATGGTTTGCTTCAGCTCAGTGTCTAGACCTGCTAAATGCTGCTAAGTGAATTACTGAATACGATGATTCAAGCATTCTGTTCTCAATATTAATTTTCTGGATGCCAGAAGAAGTCATATAAACAATAAAGGAAGAAGTGCATAGGCACAGGCTCACACCTATCAATAGTAAATTACAACTTTGACAGCCCAGGAGTGTTAGGAGCAGAGGAGTAAGTGGCTACAGTGCCTCGACAAAGAGGCAGTTCTTTTTAGTGCAGCTGCTAATTTCAATGCCTCCGTTTTTATTACTGATGATATCCTTTGAAAATTGAACAAAATAATGAATTAGTTATGTAGAGATTAGAGTTGTCATTCTCATGGAGAATTATTTTATGGGAAAATAAATTCAATGCTAGACATCTGGAAGGCAAAAAAAACATAAATGTTCACTTATTGAAGTTATTCTTGTCAGTGATGTTAAATGGCAACCAAAGAAAAGAAGAGAATAGCTCTACCATACACACAGAAATTCCATATCCTTCTTCATTCTGAACACAAGCATTTATTTGTATATCTTATTTCATCATAGTTTCATATTCTATGTGGAAAAGAAAAGGACATAATGATGCAAATGTGGCTGAGAACAAAAGTAGGAGGAGGACAGAATGAATTTAAGAATGCAGCGGAAAAAAGCAAAAGGAGGTAATACTGGGAAAGGGGGAAAAAAAATGGAGTTCCATATGCCTAGAGAGCAAGAGTATAGAAGTACAATTTTAAGATGATGAAAGAATAGGTGTGGACTTGTGTGCAACAGAAGCTACAAATAAAACTATAATAGAAGAGTACTAAAACAAAATCCTGTAAAACAGAGAAAGTAATAAATGACATTACAAATAATCAACAAGATTCTTGCCTGGATAAATAGGTCTAGCTCCATTAATTTCAGTTTCAGCTATACTTACTAACAGCCTGGTCTACACTAGCAAATTCCCTGTGGTAATGAAAACAAATCATTGACTTGGAAGTAGATGTAGCTGAGCCTTTTGCATCTCCACAGTATCTAGGATAGGCCTGGCTTAGTGTTATATGTCTTCCCACAAGGTGCACTGATATTATCCTTAAATTAAAGTAGTCCCACAAGCCTATGCTTCCACAAGCACAGATTTCCCTAGGAAGCAGCAGGCATAGCAACACTGGTATCCATGGCAGTATCTACCATGTACAAGTCTAAATGTGGAAGCTCTTTTCCCTTTCACAGTTTTTTATGTCATTACAATCATGCTGCCTACCACCAGCTCCAGCCCTCAGTCACAAGCTGAACTCGGACACATAGGAGACCTGATCTGATGACTACACTTTTCTCCTGCAAAAACCCCACTGGCCGAATTGCTCTTGGGAAGAAAATGGCTTGGTGACAGGCACTGAGGTCACTGCCATTGCCCCAGACTGGCACCAACTGGCAAGACCATGTTCTACCCTGAGCATGGGTTAACCTGGGGGTGGTGCTTTGAAAGGTGAAGCCTTTGAAGCCTTGTATGAGAAAAAATCTTTCAAGCTCTGTGCCGGAAAACTGTGCACCAACTTTACCGTGAACAACAGTGATATTTTGGGGGCGTAACTGCACCCTATCTGTCTGCAGAGTGGAGGTGTAATATAAAGGTGTATAATTACACCTGTATGTTAGGTCAGTTCAGCACCAGACTACAACCAACTGAAGCCGCTGTGCATTGCAGGGCCCCTCTGGGAGGATGGGAGAACCTTTCATGAAGGCAGCAACCATGAGGGGTGGATGCTGCAACTCCTGTGGCGTCCAGAATGTTTCCACCATCCATGACCAGTGCTTGCTGTCCATGGAGGCTGGCAGTGCGTGGACTGTCAGCTGTGGGCTGTCTGGATAGTACTTAAGAAGGCAAACCCATGTGATAAAGTATTTTTATTTTTAAATAGGAATATTCTCAATCCTTTCTCAGTCCTTTTCTACACCATCAGGGGCGGTTGCTGGCTCCTTTCCTCTTGGCTAGAGCTTTTGACCCTTCTCCTCCTTTCCTGTCTATCCCTCAGCAGCTGTGTCCTCCCTCATGCCCCAAAGCCTCTGTTTTCAGCTTTGCCGACCCGTCCATCCCACTTTAGCTGTTTTCCCATGTTCCCAGGACTCTGTTTTGGCTCCCGATGCCTCTCCCACACCCTCAGCAGCTGCCTAGCTCAGCCCCACGGAGCCTCTGGCCCCTGTCTCATTCCTTCCCAGGCCTCTGCCCTCTGCCCTCATTTGGAGCCAGTATGTTTTCTTCTCCGCCACTCCTCCAGATCCAGTCTCTGCTTTCAGCTCCTTCCTCCGCCTCTGCCCATCTATCGGCAGCCGGCGCCTTCCCGCCCCTGTGCCTTTGGCTTTCGACCCGCTCCCCTCCTGCGGCCGCCCTCAGCCCCCTTCGCGCGCGGTGCGGCTCGAGCCGCGATCCCCAGCCCTGGGCAGCTGTTCTCCGGGAACCCGCTCGCGCAGCTCTCGGCCCCGCTCCTCCCTCTCCCGGGGCCGCAGCAGCTGTTGCTCACTCCCTCAGGCCAGGCCTCGGGGGGCCCTTCCTCCCATGCCGGCCCTGCGCCCTCCCAGGCCCGAAGCCCTATTCCTTCAACTATTGGCAGCTTCTCCCCTTGCGCTGGGCCTGTGCGCCCAGCTTCAGGCCCCTCTCCCTGCCTTTCCCTTCTCCCCAGTGCCAGCAAGCGCGGGTGCTGCTGGCTGGAATGTGGGGCTGGGTAATGGCGTGGCGGCAGGTCGCCTGAATTCCTCGCAACACGCTTCATTACTCTGACAGCACATCACAGCGGTGACAACTGAGTTGTCAGGATGGCCTCCGGAAACAACTGCAAGTAGGGGGGGGGCAACGTGATCCACGTCAGAAATGCTGTTAAAGGGAAGACCAGCGTGACCCGTAGGAAAATCTGTAATGGGCAGCGGCCAGCCCAGCCCTCAGGATTAATAAGAGCGAGGCGCCATGCCCGTACGGTGAAAAGAGCAGCCAGAACAGCTGTGGAGTGAGCCATGGTTCGTTGCAATTGCTCCTCAGCAGGCAGGATCTTCTCATGGTAGCTAAATGGAAAACTGGCAACCATAAATTGCTGTTCCAGTTTTGGGCAGGAAGGTCTGCAGCCGCTGCCTGTGCCATTTTGATGCCAGCACTGGCACAGCCGGCAGTGTGCGGAGAGGGTAGCAGGCTGTGTGTGCACCGGTGTGAATAATGCTGTGGGCTTTCATTTTCTGCCTCACACTAAGTAAGCTGCACATTACTGGCCAGAGGACTGGACTATGAGGGAGTTGCCATGCAAAACAAACTTCCAGCAGCTTCCACCAGCAACATAATGACATTTAAAGATCGCAGCAGTCTCCTTTTCTGACCCAGATACTCACCTAGTGAGCCATGTCATGTTACTGCACCACTCTAAAACACAAAAAAAGGATGGCATGACCAAGGCACTGTTTGGAGCACAGGACTGGTGTCTAGTGTTCTGGGATGTCCTCCTGCCAAGTTGTCAGAGAGCACCCCTGACGATGGCAGCAGCCTTGTACAGCACAGCTGCTATCCATGTCCCTCTGCCCTTCTGGGCTGCAGGAAACAGAAGTTGTTGGCAGTTGGCAGTTCCATCAAGTCCTCACTTCCAACAGTGACATCAAAACTCAAGTAAGAGAGTCTTAACTGGTACAGTAGTTAATTTCTCAGACCTTCAGAAACTATCTTCATTTTTTAACATTACAGAAGTACCACTCCATGTTCCTCTGGTACCTAGCAGCAGCAAGTCACCTGTACAACTCTTGCTACTGCCTTAGGGTAGTCCATTGGAAAGCTTCAACCTCTTCCCTCCACAGTACAGATGGTTTATTTTGGAGCCACAAGTGAGACTGCCTTAAAAAAAAAAAAAAAAAAAAAAA